>VXAL01019218.1:69075-114011 GCA_013399475.1 Chauna torquata
TCAGCTCTGGCCCGCGGCGGGTCCCTTTTGGAGCCGGCTGGAGCTGGCTCTGATCTGACATGGGGCAGCTTCTGGAATCTTCTCGCAGAAGCCACCCCTGTGGCTCCCCTACTACCAAACCTTTACCACGTAAACCCATTACACACAGTCACAGATGAAATGAAATCTAACACAAAAAAAAACCACCACAGGAAAATACTTTGAACCCCTAAGAAAATAATCTTTTGATTTTTTCTTATAGTCAAAAAAATTGAGGTAATGTGTGCCAAGAAAGCACTCTTATTCTCTTTTCTCCTTTTAATGCAGCTACTGGTTCAGGTACCAGATAACGTTCAACCAAAGCTTCTCTGTTCACATTATCAATATTGCATGGAGACTATATATACACCACCCATAATTTTGCTTATTAACGTGTTATCCCAACTCTTTGAATCAAAGTCACATTTATGCCTCATTGAATAAAGTCTTAACTACTGCCAAACGTTAAGATGCTATCAACATGTAGATAAGCTGCATCTGGTGCAAAATTAGAGGCATTTATTGAGAAGATTTCAATCAAAATTTTGCATTTATATTTTAATATTTATTTTTCATCAAGGGTTGAAAAGTAGTAATTAATCTCTTCCCATATAATTTTATTAAAATATAAAATATTCAAAACTCCCGTGTAAATTAGATCAAATCTGTGGCAGGAGAGGATTTCAGGGGAATTCAAGTGTTGATAGCTGTGCTGAGAAACTGTGCTGATAAAAGGGACAATAGTCTTTTCTTCACCATAACCCCATCTGGCAAAACAAAGCCAGAGCAAAGCAAAACAAAATAATACTAGAAATGCCACATAGAAGACAACAGTGGCAGGACTCATCAATGTTCACAATCTCCTAAAAGTATTGGGACTGCACTTTTTACAGCCACACCACTTTCCACACGTCCATACTCACCACATGAGAATGTAACAAAAAGGTATGAATTGGCTTAAGATGAAAAATGCTTTTTCATGATTATCATTTAATCTTTGTGCAGGTATTATGATCATCTACTTTATAGTCTGAATAGCTATGTATGTAGGCATTTATGGTGACCAAATGCTTTTCAGTATCACTTACTATTTCTGTAAGTGATTACAATATCTTAATACAGAGAAGTGTAGAATGAAGACATAAAAATCTAATGAAATTTAGGTTTGGAAGCATGCCTGATGTTCGATACTATCATTAAGGTCTTTTAGCTGTCTTTGTTAAAGTGAAGAAAAAAAATTAAATTCATTATTTCTTTTCCTCAGTATGAAAAAACTGACAATACTGGTTTACTCACAGCATGTGAGGCATACCTAATTATTTCAGTGCATTTGGCAAATAAGAAATGCTAGTCAACCTAGACTTTGTATTATATTCTGTTGTTTTATCGTGGCTAGGGAAAGAGTACGAAAATTAGAACAATCTGTCAATAACTGCCACTATTTACAAGAAATGTTGTTAGTGTTCAGGAATTTGAACTTCCTTAAGGTACTAAGAATTCTAAGAGATGGAGATTTTTAACTGCAATATCTGTTGTCTATATGCAAGTACATTTAATTAGACCTATAATTAATAAATATAAACTGATAAACAATTACCCATTAGGTTAACTGAAATACTACAAATAACAGTTGTAATGGAAGACTAATAAAGTACATGTAAGAGTTTATCCACATCACTTATGCACTCCAGACACTTTGCAGTGTACATATATTTGTATCAGTATACAAACTTATGTATCTAGTGTTAGATATGAACACAGCACACTTATAAGGCGATGCAGTGACCGTATGAGTAACAAAATTGTTGACACAGCTCTATGGAAGTCAAGAGCAAATATGTCACCAAGTCAGAAGGATTTGTCCCTCTGATGAACAGTACAATTTTAGCAATTCACTTCTAAGCCACCATACACTTAATTAAAAGCTGTAGAATAGAGCAAGAAAAAAAAATAATTTAGAAAATGAGGCAGGAAATCAGTATTCTGCCAGTGATATGAAAATATAAACAAGTACCTTTCTCCTTATCATTAACCTTCCCATTCTCTTGGGCTTATATTTCATAAATGCTGAACATATGTGGTGCAAAAAGTACCAACATCAAAATCTGAAAGCATGTATTGGTTAAGCCTGCATACAGTCCATGAAAACATTTACTGTGTGTATGTAGAAGGCTGCACATGCACACCAATCAGCTTCTGTAGTGCTATGTTTGTGAGTTTTCCATCTCACTGCGACCAATCAATTACCCACAGTAACGGAATGAAAGGCTTCCAATTTAAATACAAGTAGCAGACTAAGTTTCTTCCCATATTACAAGTAAACTGATCCATTAAAAACTTGAGGAAGGCCTTTCCTCAGTTTTATACTTAGGCCATAAAAAGTACATAAGCCTCAAAGGAAGAGCTTTTTCCCGCTCTTCATATGTGTACTCCTGATTCTAAATACTATCTTTCTATGTTAGTTTTTGATTTTGAGTCACTGGATTGTCATTGATGTTATTTTGTTTGACTGCTAAGGGGAATGCTCAAGTTCAGCCTTTAACTCCAGAAAACTTCCCATGGGTTTGCCACTGACCAAGCCCTCACTCTTCAAATGTTATTTGATAGAATTGCTAGGCACCAGTTAAGGCAACAGTGGAGTATCCTGCCGGGCAGCTGCTCATTTTCGTAATGCTAGAACCATTATCCAGTTCATCACTGGATCTAAAAAGCAAGAAAATGTCTTGTTGCTTTAACTATTAGATTAAACAGTTCTAAAAAAAAAAAAAAAGTTAAATTCTGTAAGCAATGTTACCCTTTCTGCAGACCCTTGCATACCTACAGCAGAGCTCATGAATGTTCATACCTGATAGCTCTCTGCAGAAGCCTGCCACCAAAAGGGAGTGTGCTCAAGATGGTAGGTCAACCAGGTGGTAAAGAAATACCCAGAAAAGCTTTCCGACTGTAGAATAAGTCAAAGCACATATGTACATACCTTTACAGCGCAATGGTAAACATAATGGTAAACTCCAGTTTCTGAAAAGATATAAAGATATTCAGAAACTGGAAAGGAAGATGATGGGGATATGTAGCTGAAACTAGAGTCCATTAAAATGACTATTAAAATAAATTTCAGTAATCACTTCAGTAATCACTGCAATATATCTTTTTAAGACTTGATTAAACACACGGTGAGAAAAAAAATGAAGTTTTATCTTAGCACTGGCTAAACATTCTTCATCTCCATTTTAAATGTAACCAGAGAAGTACAAAATGAAAACGGGATTCAGTGGCTCAAAGGCCTTTAGATCCAGACTTCTGAAGTTTTGGGAACTCTAAGGGCACAGAAAAATGGCAGATTTCCCTGGAATTGTAGGGAGAATATGATACTTTCTACATTTCAGTTTGGAATCGCAATGATTTGCCAAACTGAATCTGGACAGGAAAAAGAAAATGCTTAGGCTGAATGTGGCAAGCAGTTGACATCATTTTTACATTTGGAAACAACTGCTCTAGGAACTTCAATGAGAAGGAGAATGCAAGATCTCAATTTTATACACTTCATTGGAGCTACGCACAGTGCCAGCATCAGCACATTGCCTCCGTACACCATTAGTTTTTTTTGATTAAGTACTGACATGTCCCCCATGTCATTAACCATATTCAGGCACCATGCCAGCACACAGGGAGACTGATTCAATACTGACTCAGATGGAGACATTCCCATACACCAAATCATCAGAGATGCATTTACTTGGG
Source organism: Chauna torquata (assembly GCA_013399475.1). NCBI lineage: Eukaryota > Metazoa > Chordata > Aves > Anseriformes > Anhimidae > Chauna > Chauna torquata. The sequence continues at coordinate 72,832 of VXAL01019218.1, forward strand.
AAAGACTAATAACTGATAGAAAGAACTGCTGGTACAAAGAGAAGATACCAGCTGTTAATGCAGTTGGTCATTCATTCGTTAGGAACTGCTAAAGGGAATTTTTAATTAAAAATAAAAATAAAAATGAAATTAAATTAAATATGTGACAAATTATAATTTGATTTGACTGAAACTGGAAAAAAGTGTGATTTTTTTTTTCCACCAAAACTACTGTCTTACAATCACATCCAGTTCATATGGCAGTGCCATTACAATGATTTCTGCAGGAAGACATGAAGATATTCCTACAACTTGCATGTTTGTCCTCTAGAAACTGTCACTCCTTAAATTATATTTCTGTATACCAATTTACAAAATGAATATGGACTCCGTTATAGAAGTATAAAAACTCTGTGGTCACACAACTTATAATGAAGCCAAGAATTAGCTTACAATTCTCAAGGCATCAATCACTATGCCACCATGTAGTTATTAAAGTTTTGTGTTTTATTTTAAATCATACCCGTATTCAAATAATTTTGTTATGTTATATCTAATGGTATTGCTGTTTTCTCAGTGGCCAAGACCTCGTTCGAAGACAATTCTCATCAGTCCTACAGCTGAAACTGAAAGAGTTCGTGCTTTTTCTTTTAGAGCTTTTAGAGTTCACAATAGTACTGTTCTCTTTATATGTGTCTTCCTGTTTCTGTTTCGAAAGAAAAGAGTTTACCTGACCATCTGGAAAAATGAATAGTCTGTGGCTTTTTCTCTTGTACAGGGTTCTTGGCTCTTTCCTCGCTTTCATTTTCTGGCATAACCTCTAATGAATTTTCCTGGATCAAAAAAGAGCTCTTTTGTTCTGTAAAGTACTCCTATATTTCCAGTGAACTCGTATCTGTTCACCTCTGCACTGAACTTCACTCCTTACAATTGCCTCTTATTCACTGCCAGACCCTCTTTTCAATTTGAAGATGCTGTATCTTCCTTCACAGTTCCTTCCTGCCTCTGGACACAGCTTCTGGTGTGATCTGACTCCTCCTGCCCCTTTTTAGGCTTTCCTTATCAAAAATTCATTTAAACAATGGCAAAAGTCATGCTGACAGTGAAAGATGAAAAAGAAGTATCTGATAGCTGGAAACAGAGTCAGGCAAGAATTGTTTCTCTAATGCTTAAACTGGGTCCTCCCCCACCAGTGAGAAGTCCTCAATCCTTATTAACACAGCAAACAGAACTCTATGAAAAGGTTTCCTTGTTTTTATCTGGGAATCATTTTAGCTTTATGAATTATGTTTCTATGTCCTTAATCTGTACCCTGCATCCCTTCCAGTAAAACATATTATTCATTGAAAACACTAGCACCAGATTTAGCTGTCAAGTCCATTTTTGGATCAAGTCAGTTTTTTCCGCTGTTCCTTAGTTATAATTGTGTCCTATGAACTGTTTTCAAAAACTATTCCAAGGCATAGCATAGAAGTGCAGGTATTGGAAGAAGTTCTTGTAAGGAAGTACGTATTCATAAATTCCTACAATTTCTTGTAAAGGTAAAATCTGACCTACTGCAGACACCCTCTTGGTACCCTGCAAGGTTTCCACATGAGATTTGAATGTCATCCTCTGTTGATGATTTCCATGCACATTTCACATCACTTCTTTTAAACACACTATACGTACATGAGTTATTTTATAATCATATAATAAGCTTATATTGCTAGGTTGGTATGAGTATAAAAATTACCTGTGTCATTTAAATGACCATATAATTCCAAAAAAATATCCTAGTTGGAAATTATCGCATGCATCTTAGACATAAAGGAAATATTTATTCTTCTGATTTTATACCTTGAACAATGGAGAATGTGAAATCCATTGCTATTATTTGATTTGCAATGTGTTTTCTTTAGCCTGCTACATTAAGCTACCACCTTATGATGTATAAACAAAAATAAATACAGTTATCAGAACATTAGAATAAAATAACAGCCCAAAAAGTAGATACGCTTTTGCGCTTACAGTATAGAAGTCGTGCAGACTACACAAGCACTCAGCATTTAAGGAGCTACAAAAGAGAAGCTACTAAAGAATTTACTTCAAACTGTGACCCATTTGTTGCCTCAGCCACAAGTAGCCCAGTTTTCTAGATAAGATGAAGTCAGCTTATTAAATTATTGTCTGGTACAATATTGCCTTTACCTGTTCTTTGAAGATAACGTGACTTCTGTAAAGGCGTCAGGTCAGTTATATTTTGTCAGAAAGTACATGCACTCAGCAGGCAGAACAGAAGACTTTGATTTTGTTTGTCTTTTGTAGTTTTGAAAACAGATGCTGCCTGAGAAAAAAAGCTATGAGGCCCTGAGTGCTACTATTGCTATCTTTATGCTATCTTTAATGGCCAGCTTGATAGAGCCACTCTAAGGCTCTACCTGTCTATTCCTAATGCTTTGTTGTTGTGCTTGTTGAATTCTTCTGCCCAGTTTGAATTGTTGCAAGTTTGGTCTTAATGCACTTTTTAAAATTCAGTTCTTAACTAAAGATTATTTTTTATGCCACATCACTGATGCTTTGTATCCCTTGCTTATCTATTCAGAAGGTTCTGAAATCTCCCTTGGTGTCACTGGGTAACTCTCACTTTAGCCTTTCAGATTCCAGGAACAGATATCTTCAATAGCTCCTGCAACTATTTTAATTTCAGCTGAAATGAAGCACTGCAAATGATAACATTTTGCCCTTGAATGAACCTGTGATAAGTATCACTTATTGCGGGTGGATGCTCCCAAAGTGAAAATGGTGTACCTTAGGTTAAACCTGAAGGGGATGCTGAAGTGTAGTACCAGCTTCTTCTGGCATTTTTTTGTCAGGATACTGCCAAATCCAGCATAAAGACTCCTGTTCAGTATTTTGATTAAAGGAGAATGAGTGTTCAGGAGCCTAGCATTTTTTGGTGGTGGTGGTGGTTTGTTTGGTTTTGCATTCTTTCTGGTCCTTTCAGCCTCAAGTACAGGCACTGTGACTGTGTGCAGACGCTGATAGTGGTCACTGCAATGAGGTATTGCTATTACTTTGTTGTTTGTCTGACAGTGCTATGGTAACCATTATAGTCACCATGAATTTGTTCTGACCACGTTCTGCCACCAGAACTACTATTCCATTTCCTTTCACTTGGGAAACAACTGTATTTTATTTCTATTCTCCTTCCTTTTTCTCTACCTTTTTTTTTTTTTTTAACAGAAGCGAGGTAGTAGCTTTGTTTTGCTTGATATTTGAGGAAGATGAAAGACTCTTCCCCTAAACCATCAGCACTTCTCTGTCACAGATATAATCATAATCTCCACTGCTGCTGTTCTCTTTCCTTTTTTGCTCCTTATAAAATCAACTTTGCTTCCCACATATTTAACTCTCAGATATCTCCCAGAATTCACCAGAAACAATACTATGTGCTTTGCAAAGGTTTCCCAGTTCCCATAGCATGGCACTCACAGAAGATCTTGTTTACAATACAGCATGAACCAGTGAACAAAAAAGGAAAACCTTAGTAATCCAAAAGTAATGAATTTGCCCCAGTTCTTTTTCAAGATTTCAGATTTTTAGAATGTGAAAACCTTTAGGCAAGGCTAAATTTTGGTATCCTTCTTAAGATTCACCACCATCACACTACTTTTGAATGGGCTTTTCACAAATGATGATATTTGACAAACTGGCTAAGCAAATCAGCTCCATATAAATATTGCTTTGCCTGCAGAATATTTTGAACAACTCAAGTGACAGGATGAAATTCAGCTAAAAGTGAAAACCTGTGGGAGAAAGAACTGCCACTGAACTCTTCACTATATCAACTCTCTCAAAAAGTGAAAGACTCTGAAAGGAGAATATCGATTTAGTCTTTAAACTGTTTGACATTTCTGTGGAAGGACTATGCTTTTCATGCAACAGCTAATTACAAACAGAAGAGCAAAAGAACTCTATGCTCTACATGAATCAACAGAAGTCAATCTTCCTTTTGCACACACTGAATTGTTAAACTCAAAGCACCAGTGATCTGACCACTACTTTGAACAAGGATTTCAGAAACAGAACTACAGACTTTAGCATTTCTTAAGGAGAAATATAACTTTAAAAGTGCTTTTGGAGAAATGAAAACCTGTGAAGAAGATAGAGGAAGGATTCCCCCTAATGGAGAAACTGCTAACTTTCCACAGACCGCTGTTCTGGCTTTAAATACAAGATAATATGATGATAGGGAATTTTGGTGTTCTTTTTAACGTATGATGAGTAGTTGTAGTCTTAATAGTATTGTTAAGGGCTTCTGGAAATATGAATTACGAAATTCAAAGGGAAGTGACTACAGAATAAAAAAAAAAGTAGGAAAAAAAAAGGCAGAATGTTGTAGGTGTCACAATAAATAAATAAATAAATAAAAACAGAAACAATAAAAGATATGGTATCTAAGTAAAGAATTGACCATGGCAAAGTATTAGGGCTGCTCTCCTGGCTTGTAGTATGTATTATTAAAGTCAGTGGAGAACAGCTAAGATGACTTAAGATGTCATAACCCTGCACAGAGTAAGATGAGGACTAACTCACACCTGCAGCATGTTCAGCTCTGCAGGTGTGTCAGATTGCTGCCAGCATTCTGTTGATCCAATAAAACAGATCTATCTAATAAACTAGAATCTAGATAAGAAGCCCAGAGCTCAAGCTGTAAATACTATCAAATTAAAAAAATAATAATAATTTTTGAGCATTAGTTTCATATTCTGTTTATATGTAGCTGGGGTTTTTTTAACTCTTTCATGGAGGAAAGAGGTGAGGTGACCTTCTGGTGAGGCTGCACCTCGAGTACTGTGTTCAGTGTTGGACCCCTCACAACAAGAAGGACATCGAGGTGCTGGAGCGTGTCCAAAGAAGGGCAATGAAGCTGGTGAAGGGTCTGGAGAACAAGTCGTATGAGGAGTGGCTGGGGGAGCTGGAGCTGTTTAGCCTGGAGAACAGGAGACTCAGGGGAGACCTTATGGCTTTATAGAACTACCTTAAAGGCGACTGTAGTGAGGTGGGGGTTGGTCTCTTCTCCCAAGCAACAAGCAATAAGAGGAAATGGCCTCAAGTTGTGCCAGGGGAGGTTTAGGTTGGATATTAGGAAAAAATTCTTCACTGAAAGGCTTGTGAGGCATTGGAACAGGCTGCCCAGGGAAGTAGTTGAGTCACCATCCCTGGAGGTGCTCAAAAGATGTGTAGACGTGGTGCTTAGGGGCGTGGTTTAGTGGTAGACTTGGCAGTGCTAGGCTAACAGTTGGACTAGATGATCTTAGAGGTCTTTTCCAACCTAAGTAATTCTATGATTCTATGATTAATAACATTGTTGAAAACTCATAGCCAAACCACTGATTGTTTTTGTGTAAAGAACATTTTACACTTCACGTTGACAGCCATTTGTTAAGGTACTTACATAAAATATCTTGGAGATTGCATATGAAAGTTTTTAACTGCATAGACTTTCTTGGAAACAATTATACCTACAGAATAATTCCCATTACTAGTATCAGGCTCATGTGTCATCATGTAAGGCCAATTCAGATGAGAATGTTAAAAGAACTGCATCTATTGGGGTTTAAAAAGTATCACCAGAATAAAACAGGTTTTTGTACATACTTCCCTAAAAAAAGCTGAAAATTTTAGACACTGTTCATCTTAGTCTTTCACCTAATACAGTCATAATCCATTAAGATATCACAAACTTTGATATGAAGCAAAAATATTGTCCCAGTGCCAAAAAATCTTATTATTTCAGTCAGTAAGGCATCCTTTAGTTTTTGGGGAAATTGCATTTACTATATATAGCTACCTTTTTCTCTATCATTTGTGTCTCTATAGAAAAAAAATATTTTTTTTAAATTAGAAGCTAATTGAAGGGATTTTTTTTTTCCCCAAGAATAACAAACTTGATTCCTTTGAGTAAGAGAGAAAGGGCAATGGGAAGCCAGCTGATATAATGACCATGAGACCCCTGTCAGATTCACACTCCAAGAAGTACATATAAACCAGGGGAACTCTTAAGTCTGCATAGCTACAGAAGGACCTGTTTAGTCAGAGATATTAAGAGTCCTAGGAGACACAAATTTATTTGTCTTATTCCCCAAGTATTACCGTTGATGCCAAGCCTGGCAGGGAACAGCAGCTGCTGAATCTCCTAACAGTTCCTTATTAACTGCTTCTGAAGAAAATTATACTTTGAGTTTGCTTCTTCCTAGGTCAGTTACAGGGATTGATGTAAGCTACAAAGCCAAACAGATGGAGGTGCAGTAACGGCCACTCAGACAAATCACAGATAGTGGCACAGTGTGATGGCCTGTACACATTTACATTCCATATGCGAACTTCAAACGATGCCTACAGGCAGGTATTCAGTTATGTATAGATATATCTCCAGGGAAATGATAATTTAGTATGAGATAGGTCGACTTTAAAATCTTTAACTCAAGCACATCTTTAATCTTAAGAATATTTATGGTTGGATTCCGATTCAGATTGATTGCATTGGCCCAGTCATTATAGTATTTTCTTCATGGATGTTTACACAAGGAACATCATCCTCTGCTGTTTCCTGTCATTGCTGAAAGTAAGAACCTGAGAAACTTAAGTGGAGAATCTATAAAATCATCGGAATCCAATTTCTGTAGTCCATGGAACTTCTCAATAGCAGGGCAAGTGGAAGAAGGTAAAAATAAATTGTCTTTGTCAGCACATGATTCTTGCATGGGTGCATGGTCATAAAGATTTCTCTGCAAGAATACTGACAAAATAACACATCAGAAGTATAAAGAAGAAATCATACTAAAAGTATAAAAAGACAAAACAGCATTAAAGAAACACAGGAAAAACTCAGAGGGAAATCAGAGCTTTTTTTATGTTTTGCTCTGACATCAAAAAAAGTTCCTAATAAATGTGATCGTTTACAAATGCTCATAATATTCACATTTATATTCTCATTTAGTCTTGTTATTTTGCAGATAAAAATTATTGAAAGATTAGAATATCAGAAAGGTTTCTCTAGAAGCATGAATTCATCATCCAGTATTATGCTTGCAGATTATTATGTGATCGCATGATTCAGTGCTAAAGTTGATAACTTTGCCCTGTAAAATGAATTTCACCTGAAATTGACTAATTTAATTTGGGGCAAAACAAAGAGATAAGACCCCTCTATTGACCTTCGAAGTCCATACTCACAGCATGAGGTTGTAGAGACATCCCACCTGATGTGTTGAAGTTGCCAGGAAAGTGACGTTTGCTTCTGTAGCAGCTGATAATTGAACTTTGCGGTCTTCAGTGTTAGTCCTCTTCTGCTGGTCCCACCTCTTAGTCTTTGAGGTGCCTTTTTATCAAATCACCATGACCTGTGGCCTTTTGTACTCTCTCATTCTATTCAGGCTGACTGTTCAGTTTTCCTGGTGAGTCAGTTCCAAGCCTGACCCAGAGATAAGTGCTCATTTTGTCCTTAGTCTGCAGCTGTCTGAACTGCAATGTTACATTATTTACTCTATGGCCTGCTAAATGTTAAATCAGCAATTCACTAAATATGCTTATGGTAAACCCATACAACCATAAGGCAGAAACCAAATTGCTGATTTAGCAGTTCAGGTAGTCTCTGTCTTGCCACTAGAAATGCTAAATATATCTGTGCTAAGTTGGCAATTCAGTTACTGGCCCACCTCAGCTCAAGAGTTCCTTTCTCTTAGCATTGATCCCCAACCCTCTGCTGCCCTTACATTTCCCCTTACAAATGCACAACTTTGTAGATATTGAGAACCTGAACAGGAAGCTATCTAAGCATGGCCTCAGTTGGAAGGGCCTTCTTACTTATTTTTTCTACATCGTATTTCATGAAAACACAAGCATGGAAGGCAATACATGGTTGGATTTGATGATCTTGTGGGTTTTTTCCAACCTAAATGATTCTATGATTCTATACTCCTGAAGACAGTCAACTTTGCATTGATCATGATTCTATACAAGACCACATGCTACATGTAAATGCAGTCATTTTAATTCTTCTGAATATGAACATAAAAGAAATGGACAGCCAGCAGAAAGATCAGGAGCATTGGCAGCAGTATCTGCAGGAAGACCAGCAACAAAAAGTAACAGAGCAGGAGAAGCAAATGGGAGGGGAGGGGACTGGGAGTTCTGGGAGAAGAGGAGAGTGAGTATGCATGGGTAAGTTTCCCAAAAGGCTACTTAGGAATTCATGTGGCAAATATTGATGACAAAAAAGCAATTCAAGGTTTATCCTGTAAATAACCAGCAACTCATTTTCTGTGGTGCTTTTGAAGGAAAAAGAGGAGAGTCTTAAATTCAGAACAGTACAGAACAGTTTTGTCTGGTCGATTCTTTAAAACAATAAAAGAGGATACAAGACAGTGAGTCAGGAGGCAAGAAATGTTTTAAGAAATGTATTTCTTTTGTTTGCAGGATACAGACTCCAAAGGTGTAAACTGTGAAAGCTCAAAATAGTCAAAATATGCTTGATTACTATAATTGTTAATAATAACTAAATTGTTACACAAGGCAATTTCTTAAAAGGGTTTTAATACACCAGATTTTGATACGAGCTACCAGATCTGAGGACAGTTACTTCTCTATAAACCTAAATGCATAAAACATATCATGATGGTATGCTTTATTAGTAGTACATGAAATCTTTTTCTTTGTTTGCCACTCTGAAAATAATGTGTCCACCCAGGAAAACCCTGCCAAGGAGTGTGTTGGGCATATCTGGCAGTGTTTAGACAGCAGGGGGCTGCAGAGTGCCTTGTGGGGGAGAAGGCGTTGACCTATCCAGAGATGGTCTCACCATTGCCTGACAGCTCTGGAACAGATGGAACAAACCCGTTGTGTGCCAAACTTCCACTAGTTGGGGAGCACATGATTCCTTTGCTCAAATGTATTTAAGAAAGGGTGGCAGCCACAAGAGGCAGGAGACACATGAGAGTAGAAAGGGAGAACACGTAAGTTGATAGGTGAAGAGAAGCCTTTGGAGAAATGTGGGAATGAAACAGAGGAGGAGAAACAGAGCAGGCACATGGAAGGAGCCGTCACGGGGGGACACACCTGGAGACGTGCTGTTGGAAGGAGCTGCTCAGTGCCAGAGGAAAGATGTCTCTGAGTGACTGCTGCCTGCAGAAAACACATACCAGCTCAGAGACAACCCCCTAGGGACAGCTGCCCACAGAAAAACCATGCTGGAGCAAAGGAAAATGCTTAAGAAGCGAGGAGAATTAGAAGAAAACATGAATCAAGGAGCAGCAGAAAGAAATCATTATGCACTGACACCAACCTCCTACACTGCCTACTACCTCACCAAAGGGATTGGGACAGACTGAGTGCTATCTGTTGTGAAAAGAAGGGGAGCTGAGGGACTATGAAGGCAAAGAAGAGATATTTGATTGAAGTTGATTCCGGGGAAGGTATAGGATAGGTATTTCCTTAAGTGTCCATTTAATTGTTTATGTCTACTTTTTTCTTCAATACCAGACTCAGTAATTAAAAGTTTACATTAACTGGCAATAACTAAATTAAGTGAAATTCCCTGAGTCAAGCCTGTTTTTCCTGCAACAAGGAGTCAAGCATTTTTTTGTGGGAATACTTGATTTTTTGAGGAGAGGCAAAATGTCAGAAATACTGAGAGCTTAGCTGGCTCCCTTTTTCTAAAGTAGACCTTTCTGCCAGAATAGCTGCATCAGCTGATTTTCTTGAACTATTTCATCTGTGTTTTTCCATCTGCATAGGCCTGCCGTATGTTTCCCCTCCTGCTCACTTTGGCATCACGTTCCCTGTGGCACTTGAGTTTAATGGACAGCTTCAGAAGGTTTAAATTGCCAATATTATCAGTTCCACCATTGCCTTTACTTACACTCCAGAGTACATTATTAGTATATAAATATCAGCAGCAACCAGCCCATTAGGTTTTACTTAGCTAATGAACAATTATTTATTATTTACCTTCTTTTGTCTACTCTCTACATCTTTATTAAAATAGCCTAAAATTTTGCATGCATTCCAAGAACTACTTTTTATAGCTTTAAAAAGGAAAAATACTGAGGGTGCAAAAATATCAGAGTGGAATATACGATTTAATACTCATCTTGGTGTAAAGGCAGAATTGATTTTTCACTTTTGTTATTCCACTAGCAAGCTTACAATTTAAATTGCAACAATGATATATCTGCCAACTGAAATAAAACCACGAAAATAATCATCTCCCAGATCTGAGCATATTTGTCATACCTTCCAATGCAGTAAATATACTTAAGCCATGGAAATGACAGAATTTAAATGTAAAGCCAATGAAGGAGGTTTGGGTGTCTCACGCCAAGGGCAGGTTTAAAGTTCCTTTCTGGAACTCAAAGCTTTCCACATTTTTGTGCAGCAGCCTATTTTCTGGTTGCACTTTCTAAGCCATTGAACCTCAATGAAATTACTTTTAGTGCTTCTTTGTCTTCAGAGAAAAATGTTCTTCTCTCTATGAAGCTGATGCCTGTTCCTTGCTGAGTATGTATGAGCTGAACTCAGCTGGAGCTAAGTATCAGGCAGTCTAGCACTCACGAACACTAAGTAAAATTCATGAGTTTATTGGCAGTCTTGTTTCTAAATGTTTGATAAGAGATGTCATTACTTCATTTGCCTAACGCTTCTTTCTTCACTCTCTGCATTGCTCAAATTTTAAAAGCAATAAGAAAAAAACAGACTTTAAAGATGAGAAAATCTGACCAGAATGAAAAAGCAGTGACACTCTCTCTTTTATGGACCCTTTGTAAACAAGCATTTTGTTTGATCTTGCAATCTGTATTTCGGGCAGTAGAGGGAGTCTTTTATTCGGTGCAGCCACATTCACCTCCATCCATTCAAGCTTAATGTTTGAGGGATAATTGATATAAAGGTCAAGGCCAACAAACCAAAAAAAAAAAAAAAAAAAGGATATCAAACAATGTTTTCTCTTTCTTTTTATTCAGGAGGGATGAAGAACTAAGATCTTTTGCCATGTAATTGTCAGTAATGTTTTGTTCCAAAAAGAAAAATGTTAATCCACTCTTATCTTTCCTCATCTCAGCATTGGTTTGCAAAGGCCTTGAATGTTTTCAACAAGAGGTAGTAAAGATTTGGCTGCAGAAGACAGGATTTTTTTTCAGGACATGAAACAGCAAGTCTCGCAAATAATGGCTATTTCCCCCCAACTCTTTGCACTGTTGCCTCTATCTGTGTACTGTTGCCATTAGTATTGAGAGAGCCATTGTTCATTGTAAGAAAATATAAAAGAACATCATTATAAGTTCAAATTTCTACAGTGGCTTTCTGAAGGGGTTTTGATCAATGCAGAAGGACTGCCTGAAAAGAGAAACATTTTCCAAGAGAATATATTACACAGAAAGAGAGTGCCCAGACACTGAAAGAAACCAAAAAAAAAAAAAAAAGGAAAGAAAAAAAAGAAAGAAAAGAAAAAAATTGTACCTACCAGTAGGCTAGACAAAGGGCACAGGTCAAGGCCTTTTCTTTGAAAGCACTGATTAATGCAAGGTCCTGTTACCTGCTATAATAATCATTTTGTTCAGAGTGAAAGGTTTCCTACATTCCTAATTTGTCTTAGGGATAGCAAAAGAGAAAAAACTGTCTACCTCGGTCTAAGGGTGAGACAGTTTCATTTTGCATTCAGCTCAAAGTGCTGGATACAAAGGATGCAGGTTGTTGTACAAATGCTAACTGAGTGATTCCCTGGAAAAGCAGCCCCTGTGGCTCACATCACTCAACTATTTATCTTGATGAGAAGGGGCATTTAGATTGTTTCTTAAATAAGATGTCACTGTAGCAAAGTTAGCAAGAAGTGTTGAATCCTAATAGATAAAAATCTGCATTTATATGCACATGTATACTCTCATATTGAGGACAGACTAGATGTCTGCATAAATTATATCTCTCTACATGATTTTTCACTGTGAAATGTAAACAACACTGGCAATTCCCACTTTCCTAAGAGAGGTAGCCTGCGTATGTGAGGGTCCTGATGCTGTTTTCACTGAATCCTGTAAGAGATGTCCAATTCATTAAAATGGGACATACGCAGACATTTCAGGGGGAGGCAAGGCAGTTCAGCACCTCTCTCTAATGACAGAATAGCAAAAGGGAGCCCAGGACAGCTAGGCTTCTAAGACTTAGTTAAGTGCTTGAACTGATGTAGAATAAATACAGGTCAAGAGCCACAGGATATAGAAAGTAAATTACAGCAAAAGGTTCCAACAGCTACAATTGTGAACAGAGTAAAATCAATACTCAGATTTTGCCCATTCCAACAGCAAAAAGGTACAGTTTAACTGCTTCTAATACAAGGAGTTCCTGACACTAGGGATGTGTCCTGTCTAGAGCGGGAAACTTTGGAGCCAACAATATTATCAACATAACAACTTTCCCCACAGTCAGCAGACATTCTGTCCCAAACCTTAATTTGCTTCAATAAAAGTGTGATGTCACATGTCATACAATCCCCTTGTTTCTGAGGACTCTGCACAAAAATGGGAACACTGCTTTTCTTATTGTCAGAGTATTTTGTCAAGCAACCAAATGCTGGAACTCAGAGATGGCATGGAGTAATTGACTTCCGTGCTGTAGTGAAGCATGGAAATTATATTACTCACAAAGCATGTACACTAACAAACACTTGATGTAAGCATACAACAAAAATATTAATTTTTCTAAAAAGTATTTTGGTTTAACACTACAAGAAGAGTCAAGAAGGGATATTGTTTTGGATAGAGTTCACAGGATGTGTGGCCATTCATCCCTGAAACTCGTGTTGCCAGGACTGGAAGGGAAATGTGAAAGTTCCTTCACAAATCCATGTCAGATGACAGTGAAAGAAAGAAAGAAACTTCCACCTCCATCCCTACCTCTCCTCACAAAAGCCATGAGCACCATTATTAATTGGAGAGGCATGTAACATTTTGACTGCGAACTAGCAACCCAAGCAAATTTCAAAAGAGTTAGAGACCTGAAACATAAATAAATATGGAGACAAGTATGTTTTGGAACTTTCTTTGTCTCTTACATTCATCAATACTGTCCCCTCCCTGAACAAGTGTTTTCTAGCCGTTCTGTACTCTGGTTGTGAGCAGTATTGATCACGCAAGAAATAACCTCTGTATTTTATAGTAATGGTAAATATCAAAACTCCCAGAGGCCAAACCACCAACAAGCACCACTAATACAAAGTACTATGCAAACTGTATGCTAAAGACAGTCCCTGTGCCTCACCTTACATTTTTAAGGTACTGATTAGGGTAAGAATGCTAACTATTTCTTGATTTGATAAGTCAGGTGAAGTACTGCTGATGTTTTATGCAGTAGTTCAGCTTTTCCTATTGCCCTTTGAAGCTAAGCTATAAGGGGTGGGCAGCCATTTTTTGAGTATGAAGTAAGCTTTCAAGTTAAACTGGGATTTTCAAAAGTGTTTGTCTTTGCCTTATACAACTCAATACTTAGCCACCATTTGGTGCTTTGGATGTTCTCCAAAAAATTTACAACAGTGACATATAGTAAAGATTGACTAACATTTGCCATTTAAGTCCAATTTTGCTAGACTTAAAACATTTGAGCAAATGCCATCTATGTGCCTCAGGACGAGTATTTTTGTAAAATTTCAGCTACATCAGCTAAAGCCATCCAACAATGTTAATAATAACAATGCTTTCTTTATCTCTCTGTCTCTGTCTATATATATAGGCACATATATATACATTTATATATATGTCTTCAAGATTAAATATGTATATATCTCACACATGCCATTTTGTTCAGATATTCTGTCATGTCTGGACTCTGAAACAAACACTATAAACTTGTATGGAAGACCCCTTAAGTCATACAGATATCTCTAGTCATCCCAATGAAAATTCACCCACACTCTGCCAAATTACAAGACAAGGGAAATCATTTTAGTCATCCAAAGCACACACTTGTTAGCAATAAGCCATTTCAGGCAGTACCAGGAAGTTATGCAAAAGAGGTAAATCAGCTTACATACGCCAAAGTAGCACTGAGTCAGCTAACCATCCCATTCTTGCTGCCTGTGAAATGGAGACAAATGAAAAATGAGATTGAGGAAGTAAAACAGAGATGTCCACTCTGTACAGAGCAAGGTAGGGGTCCTCGTAAGAGTTACCCCACACTGAGGTAAGAGATGTAGATTCTGTGTTGTCTTTTTCTGCATTTTACATTCGTGATCTAATGTCAGAATATTGCAACTCAATTACTGTTTCTAAAATTAACTACAGGCTTAGAGCAGCACTGCAGTTGTTTAGATCAAGATTGCTTAAGCATTACTGACACACATAGCAAACATGAAACTTTATTTGATGCATCCTGTGGATTATATATAACTTTTGCTGATTTTATGTTCATTCATGAAATTTTCATTTGATCACATAAATTATTTTCTAATAAGAGCTAGATGTTACTTTTAGGTAAATCAATTTAATTTATTGATTTTTATTAATTTGTAGTGTACCATATCATAGGAAAACAGACATAAATCCTATGATTTACTAGGCCTGTTGTATTCTTCACTGCGCTGACATAAGATATTTCCTCAAGCTGTGTAGACAGCTCATGACTTTTAAGGGAAAAACACCATTCAACAAGGCAAGATCGAGTCACAAGAATGTGACTATAGCTATTGCAAACCTAAACACCATTTTCTGTCTTTCATTTTCACTGAAGCTTTGAAGTAAATACGAAAGGAGCCAGAACTGAGCCAATTACCTGAGAACTGAAACATTTTTGACATAAGCCTCAAATGTAGTTCAAGTCTTTTATATTTTTTCTTCGTTGTTCTAGTTTTGTTTCATCTCAGAATGTGAGTGGCAGTAGCGATGATGGAAAGATTGGACAGCTGGCCTCAGTTCCCCATGTTGGACACAGATAGAAACACTGCGAGATGCCCTCTTTCAGGAGCCTCAGAGGCTGTGCAGTAGAAACATTTAACTATTTCTTGCTGAAGGAACTGTGCAACAGGAAGGATTCCATTTCATCTCTGCTACTTCAGCAGGTCCTGTATGCTAAAAGATTTCCTCTCTAAGTGAAAAGGCTGTAATTTCAAACCCATGTGCAACTAACGTGATGAATTTGCTGTGCCAGCATGAAAAACTCTCGAATCTCCTTACTGCCATAAGGCTTAGTATGAAGTTGCTGAGCAATCCCTACTTTGATCCATCCACCAAACATAGAAGAAAGCACATGAGTTCTTCAAATATTTTTAAATATAACCAATGGTCTAGGACAATGTAACATGAAATCTGACTTAGAAGTCAAAGCAATTATTTATTCTAAGTATTATCCTGTAGAAGACAGTTTTTAACTACTTCTGCCCCTCTCCACCCAAATGGTGGTTGCCCCTATTAAACTACTTTACCAGTCTGTGCTTTACATTTTAAAGTTTCAATTACAATACACCATGTGTCTCAAGGGGTAGAGATAAGGGATGGTAACGAGTCTGGACTCTCATATTTTCTGCCTCAGTACCTTTAACGTACTGCGGTATACTAAGTATAAGAAGCCAATTTATGTTTTCCACTACTGAAAGGTCAAATCTCAGGCGGGTAACTGTAGGAACTTTTTGGCTTCCTCTGTGACACTTGGAGAATAGGAACTTTGGAAAAAAAATACATCAACTATGATTTATTATGATTCAGATAGATATGTTAGTAAGTCATTGTGACATCTTTTTCATCTGCCTCCCTTTTTTAACGATGCTTCTGAAGCCAAAAGGACAGGTGCGTTGTGTCCAGCCTCATAGTGTGATAGCAAACAAGATCCAGAGCATGTGAACAGATACCGTAAGCCAGCACTGACAGACAGAAACTTAAAAGGAAATGGGATAAAAAAAATCTTTACTAGCTCATGGAGGCCTCTTTCACAGTCGGCACCTAAGAGCCAGACTGATACACTTTCATAGAGTGAAGAATGCAACCTGTATTCTTTCATTTCCTCATGATGCCAACACCTGACATGGCAGGCATTCAGAGACTAGCATCAGATCTTTTCTCAAGGAGAGTATTAATGGTACTTCAAAACAGTTGTGACTATTTTATTTGGAAAATATATGTGGATAGCTGAACATGTATATGCTTCCCACTGATGCGTTGTCAATACAGTGTATGTGCAACGTATTCTTATTTATTTTGAATTACCATCACATCTGTGATCTCCTAGTAACCTTTACCCAGCAACAATACAAATGCAGAAGATTAGATATATATATAGAGAGAGACCTTGCTCCAAGGAATGCACAGTCTCTATAGAAGAGTAGGGACAACAGCTGATAACAGATGAGTAAAGTACCAGACTAGAGGACTTCATTGCCCCAGGAAGCAAGAGATCCTTATCACTTGAAGAATCAGACTAAGGAAGATAGCAAGAGGAAAGTCACATGAACACCATAAGCCAAGCCCAAAGGCTGAAAGAGAAAAGACAAAATACTTTATCTGCATGCTATGGCATCTGAGGGCATACACTTAAGACTTTCTTAAGAAGCCTAAAATTGAAGCTAAACATTGTCATAGGAGTTGTTTACCATCTGGTCTATGAAATAAAGCTATTTACCTATGCTATGAATTCTAGACGGGTTTTGATTTATTAAATTGGCAGCACAATAGGTTCACTGACGCCTGCCAAGCCACTTATCATTAAATCTATGTAGAGAGCAGAATACAGAAAAATATAGCCTCATACTTCTATATAGCAGCTTATACAAAAACAGAGCAGAGTCGACTCCAAAACATTCCTCCATAGTAAGTGACCTTAATTTTTAATGTATAAAAATAGTAAGTTTTAAGCTCAAATATGTCTCTAAAGAGATCAGATGTGGAATACAAAACATTTAATGAAGGACCTTCTCTGCCATTTTCGTCTTAACATAACACCATTACAATAGATCCTACTCATTGTGGGTCTACTCCAGACAACTGTAACTGCTCTAAGTTCACAGACATTTTGTGCAGAATAAAATACTTAAGTTAGAGGTTACCTATTCTTGAAGATTTCTCTCAATAAATGGCAATCTAATACAAAACCCAGATAATTTTCTCATATATAAATATTCAATCCATCTTTAATGCCACATATGCATGGAAAACAGCTATGTTAGCAGTCATCTTGAGCAGATTTACATTGCTCCAATTTTTGCACTCAGTTTTTGCAACTAACATTTTAGTGGAGATTAAATCACTAAGAATCCTGTCTTTTCACTTCAGTTCAGACTTATCTGGCAACAAATTCAACCTCTGAGCTTCTTTTTTTTTGCTTCATTACTGTGTACAGGTCAACTCCCCATTCCTCATGCCCCCAGACATTAAGTAATTTTAGCTGCCTACTTTTGCGGACTTGATTTCACTCCTTAATTTAATTTCCTGCCATATCATATTATTCCTATCATTCAATGTTGCTTGTTGTGATATAAAGTTTAGTAACAAAATATTTCACTAAATAAGACTGAGAAATAGATAATGTTATACTCCTGATCTAATGCAATTTTTTAATTATGTGTATTATCTGTTTACTGATGGCTCGCAATAGAGAACCACAGCAAATATAGGTAGATCATTATTCACTCATGAGTAGTTCAGCATTTCTTATGGAAGTTGTACTATATAATTGATAGATTTGCATTTTATCAGCTAAGGTTCATCTGCCCAATACCTTCTATACCACATACTGTCAAGTGTACAAAATTTGTGCCTGTTGGCTTTCCCTGTCTGGGCTGAACCTCACTGCTTGTTATTAACAGCATCAACATGACAAAATAAGTAAGCCATTGCCTTCCTTTAGGTGTTCACACTTCGTTTGATAAGGAAGAACATGCTGAATCCCTATGTTAACATAAGCAGGTGCTGAAGAAGGCCAAAATGCCTAATCATAACTGCCAGAACAGACAAAAAGAAATTAAGCAGACTATTTGTTGTGGCCCAAGGGAATCTTTTTTTTTTTTTTAATTCTCAGTGCATTCTCTTTTTCCTAGTAATGTCATAACACTTCTGTTTGTGTAGTCTGGCAGACCATTAAAGCTAAAATGCTGAAGTTGGTAGCACAATAAAGTTGAATAATTGCAGCCTATAGTCTTTTTCTAAGTTCTTTGAAAGATGACTATTGTTAAGATAGATTTATTTCTGGTAAGCAATATATTTTAAATGGCTTGCCATGGAACAGATGGGCCTGGCTGGCACAAAGTTGCAGTAAGTGGCAGTGGAGTATACGGTAAATCACTTCAACAGAAGCAACTCAGGACAGTCAGTTCAATTAAAAAAGGCCCTGTTAAACCTTTTCAGACTCAAATTAGTATTGCTGGCACTGCCATTAGAATTCGCAGCTAAATGTC
This sequence comes from Chauna torquata, assembly GCA_013399475.1. Lineage (NCBI taxonomy): Eukaryota > Metazoa > Chordata > Aves > Anseriformes > Anhimidae > Chauna > Chauna torquata. The sequence continues at coordinate 91,220 of VXAL01019218.1, forward strand.
AGATCTGCTATTACCTTCATGCCCTTGAAAGTAAAACCGCATCAAAGTTCAAAGCTCTGAATGTGAATTTAAACATTCATGGACTTGCTCATTTAGTAGCTCTAACTTAAAAATAAGCACCTGGCCTCCAAGCTCTTGCTTCAGTTGGTGTGCTCCAACTTAGGAGTTCCTGTTAAGCTGACTCTACATGTCCGAGAATTAAAACATCTTTATTGTAATGGATATCCCTCATTTGAAACCTGAAGTTTACTGAATAAGAATTTATTTTAAATAGATTAGTGTATTTATCAAGCAAAGTCATTTAAATACTTGTGCTATTACTTCCTGTTTGGCTTTTGCCAGTCTCCTTCCAGTCCTTTACCAGAAGTTGGAAGCTACCCTCTGCAATGCCCATGGATGTGTATTCCCACTGTTGTCCTTGTGACTGTACATTGCAATCAGGCAGTACATTATGTCATCGCACTGATTCATCTGAAAATTTATCTTGCAACAACAGTAAAAAAAAATAATAGGTTTCAAACACCCTCTAACTGCAAGTGGGAGGTGACAGGCATGTGCAACTTAAGGTAGGGAGAACAGCAGGACTATTTATTTCAGCAGCAGCCTGAAATTTTCCAGCTTAAGCTGTATCTCAACGTGTGGATGTATGTTCACAGTTTTACACCAAGATCAAGTCAAACATAAGTGCTGGCCTCTAAAATTATTCCTATCTTTTTACACCCATGAACTTTTTTTTCTTGAAACACATTTAGTAACCCCAATGAAAATCTTATTTAGATCACAGCTATCAAAAATTAACGAAGAATTTCTCTTTAAGATGCAATCTCAATTGTCTGTTTAAAAAGAGGTTTCAAAAAATATTATCATAAAATCATAGAATCATAGAATATCCTGAGTTGGAAGGGACCCACAAGGATCACTGAGCCTTACACCTGGCTCCACACGGGACCACCCAAAAATCAGACCATGTGTCTGAGAGCGTTGTCCAAACGCTTCTTGAACTCCGGCAGGCTCGGTGCTGTGACCGTTTCCCTGGGGAGCCTGTTCCAGTGCCTAAACACCCTCTCGGTGAAGAACCTTTTTCTAACATCCAGCCTGAACCTCCCCTATGCTTACATTTGAACTACACATAAATCAAGAAAGCAACCAGGCATGTGAAGATTCCTAAAGAAAAATTCCAGTTGACTTCATTAGCATACATCATCCCAGTTTTGTCTGGATGTCAGCTATATGACTAGATAAATCAACTATATTTCTTATTCCAACTATCCTATTTCACGAGAGCTGACCTCATTCTCCTGCCCTCGATACACACTGTCAGTGCTGTTGGTTTATGTGTATGCGGAACAGGTAGATCACCTATTAACCTCTTCCCATGGCTTGAATGCTTAATAGGAAGTTGAGGTACCAGCTTTTGTTGTCCATGTGACACCCAACTCAACATTTAGACTACTCTAACACTTGGATTCTCCTCTAAGGCAGGTGAATTATTGTAAGTTAGATTTTGCAAGTGGAAAACCCAAAGTTTCTGATTCTCTACTGCCTTTGTCTTGTTATGCAGGGTATAGCAGTTATCTATGTTGCTACAATAACATCTTGGATTACCAAGTCAGTAAATAGTGCATTTAACAGGCACAAGTAGGGTTCAAAACCTCCCTAAGAACACAGATTCTAATCAAATTTACCAATGGCAGCATTCCTCAGCATTTTTTAGCCTTGTCCTTCCCTTTACTTCAGTATAAATCACCTGCCAGCAGGTCAAGGGAGGTGATCCTCCCCCTCTGTTCAGCCCTGGTGAGGCCACACCTGGAGTATTGTGTCCAGTTCTGGGCTCCCCAGTACAAGAGGGACATCACACTACTGGAGCGAGTTCAGAGGAGGGCTACTAAGATGATTAGAGGACTGGAGCACCCGTCGTACGAGGACAGGCTGAAAAAGCTGGGCCTGTTTAGCCTGGAAAAGAGAAGACTGAGGGGAGACCTCATTAATGTATAGAAACATCTGAGGGGAGGGTGTCGAGAGGATGGAGCCGGTCTCTTTTCAGTTGTGCCCAGTGACAGGACGAGAGGCAATGGGCACAAAAAACACAGGAGGTTCTGGCTCAACAGGAGGGGGCACTTCTTTACTGTGAGGGTGACAGAGCACTGGAACAGGTTGCCCAGAGAGGTTGTGGAGTCTCCTCTGGAGATACTCAAAGCCCGCCTGGATGCCATCCTGCGCAACGTGCTCTAGGTGATCCTGCTTGGCAGGGGGATAGGACTAGATGATCTTCAGAGGTCCCTTCCAACCCTGCCCATTCTGTGATTCTGCGATTCTGTAAATGATAACAAAGTCCAGGACAAGATAGAACCTGACCCAGAAAGCAGCTGCTATATGTGCAAACAGAACAACACTGTTCAAAACTCATTGTCACCAGAGTCAAACCCCTTTCTCTGATGCCACACTGTCTAAGAGTATGTAAATGTCATTAAAAATATATTAAGGTACTTAGTATATTCATTATAAATTGGGAGATCTGTAGCACTCCATAACGTGAAACAAGAGCACCAGTATATATTTCACTGCAGTGGAGTTTAATTTTGCCTCTACTCTTGAGAAATTGTGGCTCTGTTGAGGAACAATAAAAATTTACTCATTGATTGAATAAATATTCTCATCTCAGAAGAATTCCAAATATAACCAGGAAGGTCTGTCTGTTTTAAAAACTCTACCTGCATTTCTGAAGAAAAATAAGAAGCAAAAGCTCTGGAAATGTGCTAAAAGGCAGAGTCATGCTATTATGAGTACTGCATTATATTACAGGGTGAGTGTTATATTGACTACTGAATTCCATCTCTCTGAGGTGAGATGAATGTAACTGTAGCTTCTAATCTGCAAAATGAGCCTCTTACATCTTACAGGTGAAGTACTAGTGTTGAAGAACAGAGTTCCTTTCAGTGACTTATATTGCCGTACCTACATCAAACTCCATTTCAAGAACTGCCAACAGAAAAATATCACCTGTTTCTCCTGCGGGTGTTTTGCAGTACTTAAAAACAGAAACATATCCATCTGTAATCTATGTATTAATTCCACTGTCATGATGGGGAATCTTGAAAATGGATGAGTATATATCAGACTGAAGGAACGAGTTTTCATTTATAGCTTCCTAATAACTACTATATGCACGTAGTAACACTTCTTGGCCTTGATTTACTGAATACTACCTCAAGGAGTCCTTGCAAATAAAATAAAGTCTTTACAAAAGACATTTACTGTAAAACCTGCTTATCATTCATTTCCCAATTTATAATTCTCTTGCGTTCTTATGTTCGTATGCATAAAAATGTATTTGATAAGGAAAAAGTTATGACTTAAATATTATATATGATAGGCTAATTATTGAATAAGTTGCACAAGAACAGGAAATGCTCTTACAGAAGTCTGAGTAACAGAACTGAAGCTTTCAATGAACTTTAAATATACGTAGAGAGAGGAATCAAAGCACAGAAAATCCACTGAACAGAGAATGTATTCAGTTTTAATGACTTCCAAAAGGATATGACATTTTAAAGTTTCAGAAAAATCTGAAAAAAAAAATATGACCACAATCAGAAAAAATATCTTTATAATATAACATGGTATAATAGGGGCATTCTAGTACACAAAAAAAAATCTAAAAATAGAAATATTACTTTAGATGAGCTGAACCTGGACATGAACTAGTAGAAAACATTTCGCGAATGTAGTCTGGCATCTGACAACTGGTCACATTAGGAGGCCAATAAAGCAATTCTGCACATACAAAGTCTTCCTCATTTAGAAGAAAATAGAATAAAATGAGCATGCTGGAGACAGCTGCACATTCACTGGAGTCTGCAAATAGTATGAAAAAAATTGGAAAGGTGTGAATTGCCTCATTCATCTAATATGGTAACTTAGAAACCTATCAGTAATAATGTGAAGCTACCATCCTGAAACTGATACCTTATATAAAGCTCAAAATCACTAACAAAACTCTCCTTACAAAAGAAAAAGCAGCCTGAATACAAAAACTATTGACAATATTATTTTGTAACAGAATTCTAGGTTTGATTAATTCATTGTAAAATCCTAAATGCTAGATAGAAATCATCCATGTTTTTTCCCAAGCTTGCAAAGCCTTATAACTATTACAACTAAATTCTTGTCGAATAAAAGTATTTGAATACCTGACAATTTAGAATGAGGTCACAAGGTAAAGTAAGCAGAAATCAAACTAAATAGTACAAGGGCTACTCCAAATATGTTGTTTTTCATATTTCACTTTTAAATCTCCATTTCCCCCTATTTTTGTGAAATAGATGTAAAGTGTTAGATTAGTGCAGTTAATTCCGTGGGCTTAAGCATGGAACTAAATCTATCTGGAAAGATATGTATGCCTTTTCTTATCATTCACCAGTGTTAAATTTAGAACACTAATATCGATATTAAGTTCTGGTTTTCGCCCTTCAAGATGTAAGTCCTAAAATAATGCTGTATAAAAAAGAACAAGACTAATAATGCTGCTGAGTTTCATCACAGCCAGTGAATATTACTGTAAGAAATGTAGGCTTTCTGTAAAGTTCTGGCTTTAAATCTTGGAGAGAATTATTTTATTTTTAAGAAGATTGCAACAAATTGACATTTTGTTCATTTTAGAACAGTAAATTTAACACTGCAGGGAATTATTAACAGCTAAAGAGGGACTGAGCATACCTAATAGGTTCATTAAATCTGAAGTGTTGAAACTTGTTATTTCAAAGAATCAACAAAAGCAAGGTTCTGAGAAGGACACTTTGCCAGTAATTGGCCAAACAAAATTATCTGGCATGACAGGAAATCAGCATCTGGCAAAAAGCCAGCTTCTAAAGCTTTCATCAGCTGTTTTAATCACCGAAGATTATTATTTCATCTTTAAGAAGCTTATGTGATTTATCTTCATGGGTTTGACAAAAGAAAGTCAGCAGTCATTTTGAGAGAGACGCTGCTATTGTGCTCTCTGATATTTTAGACTGTCAGGAAGTAGTAAAATTTACATGATATACTCTGTGTAATCCTTACATTCCTGATTGTATAAGCTGCAACAGAAAAGCTCTATGGGATGATGCCCACGTACCTAGCTGTGAAATTAGACATAATGCAGGACCAATGTTCCTCATTCTTTTCTCCACAATGTAATTACATGTTACAGAAATGTATAAGAATCTAAGACTAAGAAAGACAGCTTCATTCTTCATCTGATAGAGGTAACAGTAAAGCTATGCTTTCTCAGTAGACCATCTATTCCTGTTTTGAAAGGACTAAGGTAAAGAACTAATTATTTAAAGAGCTTGTAACATGGAATAATTGATAGACTTTTGCTACAAAATACATTAGACTATGTGAAATACATTTATCATTACAGATGCCACGTTAACCACAGAAGAGGCACCGTGCAGGTCTGAAAATGCAGTCTGATCACGGTTCACTAGCAACTGGCTCAAACCCTGCCCTGACAGGCAGTCCTGCTTTCATCCCCCGAGGTTCCTAGGAGGATCAGACAGCCTCCTCCTGAGACACCAAGGCTCCTCCTTGCCCCAGTTAAGTGGTATTAATGATGGTGATACAGCCACTGACTCACAGGAAACCTTCACTTCTATTCTCAAAGCAAACAGGGGTCTCCATAGTAAATAATAAATCCCTGGAATACTAGATTTTCCATAATATGCACAGTACATTTTACAAAGACAAAAGCAAGTGAAAACAAGTAAAGAAAGTACCCGTTTAAAGCCTAGTTTCATTATCAGATTTAGAGTCTTACTATGTTACATTTTGATAGCACTGAGCTGCACGGAAAAAAACTGTATTGACTTAACGGGAGTCACGAGTTCTCCCTGGGCAATCTCTTTGGGATTCCTTTTCTGTTAAACCTAGTCCAGTAATTTCCAGCAATTTAGAGGATGAGTGTGTCCAAATTCATATTCAAACAACCCTAATGATTTAAGAGTGTGGTCTGAAGGATGGAGGTTTCAGAGAAATGCTCTGATATTGAATAGGACCATAACAAGGCTTCTGTTTTGGCAAGACTTTGGGGATCCTTGGTAAAATAGGCTATATCAATGCAAAAAATTGGAAAGAAACCAATTCTGAAGTTTGTTTTTTGGTTTTTTTTAATGATAGAGTATTTAACATCATCTGATAACCATTTTGACTTGAAATTTGTGATCATTGATTCATATAAAAAATTGACCCAAGACCTTAAATGAAATGGAAAGTGGATAAATAAACACTTTTAATCTAGAAGATGGACGAAAAATCACTGATAAGCACTGACATAAGACTTAAAGTTGTATCAATAAATAGCAGAATTAGGAAATTGCTGAAACTAGCTAAAATGGCCTGATTTTTTTCACTCCATCATAATTCCATCAAATATTACAGTTCCTTCATAGGTATTTCTTAAGGTATCATTTTTCCTAAAGAAGTTACCAGCTTCACACATACAAAAAATAGTCACCAGTTGCAGACCAGTTTTACAAAATATGAAGTTTTATGGAAGTACATTTTTCTCTCTCTCACTAGACCACAACTGTTTTTCTTGCATGGGTCTACAGGCAGAAGACTGTGATAATTTTATGCTCAGGACAAGATTTACAACTTCTGATGAGACAGTTTGTGAACTAACAAAGAATGGTTAAAGTCTGAAGAACCATTGCACTGCAGAGTAAAGTTGCTATGGAAACACCTCTAGAAGAAGAAAGTCTTGTGGTCTTTCTGTAAGCTTTCACTCCCGTCCCCATTTTTATAGAATGTGTTTTGATAAATGTATGGAACAAAAATCTTAGACACAATTTTCAAGTACTTTTTAAATGTATTAACCAAATGATCATGCAAAGCCATCTGGCCATTCCCCCATCCTTCCTACAGGCTTACCAATAAAAGACAGGCTTTAGTAGTAACCTCCCTTAAGGTCCAGATCTACCACTACTGGGAACTCTCTACCCTCCTTGAAAGCCTAGAAAACAGACATCATGCCCTGCCAGATCAAATAGCCAACTGAATGCCAGAGCAGAGGACCACACACAGAGAGCAACCTGTCAACACTCCATCCCTTTTAAGCTGAAGTGTCTGCAGATAGAACTCCTCCATCACTCATAACTGAGGAAACAGCACAGTAAAAATAAAAAATCATGTCAGCCCATTGAGACTCAGGCTATTTAAAGGAGTAATAACAGGAACAGAAACAGCTTAACAGAGGCTACATGGTACTCAGAGGGCACTCTGAAGTTTGGACTGGACTTTTACTCCCTGCGTTGACTATTTGGTGTCTCCCTCTCAGTCTCTTCTTTTCAGCTTCACTCCACACTTTTTCATCTTCTCTTTCTCTGCTATGACTATTTCCCTCCATTCCGTGTTAATTTTTTTTCCATTTATTTTACCTTGTTACAACTCTACTTACTCCCCACCAAAAAAAACCTCCAAGCTGATGTTTCCTACAACCATACTGTTCCTTCTGTTCATTCATTACCACTCTTTCTACCTCCGTCTCAAGCTGAGTAAATCTTAATTAAGACTACAATTTCCTTGAAATTGACTGCCATTCCTCATTTTACATTTGAAACATATACAGAAACATATTATTGAAACATTACGGAAACATATATTTGAAACATATACAGAAAAAGTATAAAAATAGTGCTAGAAAAGCCATAATTAAGAACAGGGCATTATGGACTTACAATTAATAACAAGCATTAAGTATCTTTAAGTATTACAAAATTCCCAGTTTAGCCCATACATGACAGAACAGTGAGCAAGTAAAAACTCTAAACAGTAGTCTCAAAAATTCGTATTTATATGGACTGAAGTATTTTGAAGTGCTTATTTCACAGCCAATACAAAGACCTGGTAGCACTTTGCGTATATGCTAGTTATCTGTCAGGGCCCTGAGCACTCCTCCTCTCCCAGGAGTTTTGGCTGCTGCAGCTCAGGGATAGCGCACCCAAGGGCTGCCCAGTCCCACTGGTGGCCATGGGCAGAAGCATGGGCACTGGGACACGGGCATTGTGGTGAAGTTGCAGCCAGACCCTTTCTATGCCACAGCAATACCCTCCTGCCTTAGTAACAGCAGTCTTGGAGCTAACAGTGATTGTTCGTTGCAAGTTAAAAGTGCAAACAGCCAAAGTATACTCGAAGATGTACAGACACTCTTCCATGGAAAAGCTGGAAAACTGATTCGTATCAAGGACCCATTCCTACTCCTACTCTCAAAAGTAGGTTCAAAAATGTCAGATAGAAGACTTCAGCAAACAGATCTCCAACCTACAAATATGATGGCCATCATTATTCCACAGTCTTGTAGTAAGGGAAAATTAGGTAGGTTAGAAAATTAGTAGGTTAAGGAGGGATTGCCCTTTCCCTGTATTGCTCAAAATGTATTTTCTCTTCAGTCTGACTTTCCACTTCTCTGGTTTTCCACCTCTTTCAGAAGAGCTGAAAAATTCTGAATATGACTAGATGTTCCCTGGATCTGAATCCGTATATCTCAATGTCTGAAATACTAAGTATAATTTATCTGTTCTTATGAAGGTCTGTAAGTGCCAAGTCCAAAAAGACAGAACAAAAGATACTCTAAAAAGATTTCTAAATTGTGCTGTTCTGTGATTTGAGTTCTGAGATTTGAAGATGTAATTTTATATATTTTCTCTCCAATTTGGTATGTAGATAACCTATTCATTTCAAGAAGGCCCTATTCCTTTCAGGCAGCACAGACAAATACAATCTGTAAAGAAATGTAAACAAATACCCGAGTCGAAATACTGAGATGTATCAGCCTGTTCTTCCTATCTACATGCTGAAAGCATACAACCTGAGGTGATCCATTTTTTGCAACCTCCTAGCACAACAGAAGTTCCATTACAATGTCCTGCAGCAGTTTGGAAGTTGGCTGAGAGGCTCAGCAGACATCAGTGATCTTCACATCCTCCCCCAAACAGATGGTTGTCTTTTGAATTTTTATAGACCCATTGGTCACTCAGGAGCACTGGCTCCTTTGTAACTCATGGGAGGCAACTCCAAGCACAGATGGCCTGTTATTGTCTGTCTGCCATTGTTGCTCTGGCTCTTTTGACCATTTCTGGGTGATTATGTTTGGACTTCTGAAAAAAACACCATCCAGACAGAAGTCGATATTATACGTATTGTTATTCAAGGACATCTCCTACAGGCAGCAGAGACAAACAGAATTTATACAGAAAGGTAAACAATCACATATAAAATATAAATATTCAGAATTACCATGTATTAAAATCATTGTTGTATTGAAAAATTCATAATTCAATAAAAGTTATTTATTACTGAGGAACATTTGCGTAGCATGCAACAGAACGTTTTATGATTATTACAATCATTTTTTACTTTCAAGTATGTACTAGATCTCTCACTAGAAAAAAAAAAAAAAAAAAAGAATCGCAGTCCCTACTCAGAGGAATTTACAACATTGGACTATTGTAAATTTGAAGAAATGATGCAGCATAAAAGACTGCTGAGGTAAACTATAAGAGAATCACACTGTTTTGCAGTAAATATCATCATCATAGTTCCATGAGATTTTATAACACGAGACTAAGTGGGATTAACATGGGTATAGATGTTTGAATTTGAACATAGCTGCAATTCATGTAAACCTGGATTGTACAGATTTACTTTCACTTGCATTTGGGGCTGTTGAAATATTTTATTTGGATGTGTACTCTTCTGTCCATTCTCTCCTCCCTCATAATCCCCTGTCATCAGGTGTTGCAACAGTACACAGAGAATCCACCGCCAAGATGACAGCTGCAAAACTGATCCCTTCCATTTTTGACCTATTTTATACACATGAAAACAACCCTCTTTACAAGAAAAACCATTTAAAGAGAAACAGTGTGCATAAAAATGTGTCCACACCAACAGGCAGGAAATGAGAAGGTGAGTATTACAGTTCATCTCAACTTCTTTGTTTCTATGAATGCTTAGTGTGGGTATTGTCAATACTGTAGTCTTCTGTTATAGAATTCCTACATATACATCTTAGAAAATATGCAAGAAAAAGAAAGGAATGTAAATTTGTGAATCCTATTTCTAAATCTTTTGTGGATTAGCCGGTGAAACAAAAAACTTTTAATGAGGAGGCACATCCCATTCACAGTTAAATTTAGCATAAAACCACTGAATGAACAGAAATCGTTAAGAATTTACAGAATCATTGACATAATCAATTGTTTCATGATGGTTCAAATATCATTGTGAAAAACTCACTACAGCTTTAAGCTTCAGCTTCAAATTGCAGGTGAAAACTCCTAGGGGAGGAGATAACAGAGTAGGAAAGTAGGAATAGCCCTCAGCATTTTTAACACAAGCATTATGGTTACCATAAAGTTTGGCTGATTCATAGACATAAGGAGAGCAAAACAATGGCAAACTTGCCTAGATCTGTGGTGAATGGCAGATGTAAAAATCAAGCACTCTCCCTTGAACTCTCGTACTATTACAATTTAGTGCTATTACTGTTATATAGTGCATAGTGGTCATTCACAATAACTTTATGTCACCTTCCACTACTACTGTCAGGAAGCCCAAAATACATTTATGACCTAATAATATATTTCTGTCCCCCAAAAATACTAGGCTTCCATCTAACAGGAGTGCTTAAATATAAACCTAATTCAATTAATATTTAAATTCATATTTATCCTTTTTTTTGAATTACATAATGCATAGAACTAAGTAATTAAAACATGCTAACATACTGTTAATGTCTGCTGTTTAACAGAAAGTAATTTGCTTGAGATAGTTTGAGATGAAACAGTGCAAATTCACATACAAACAGGAATATAATTTATATTTTTAGTATATTAAAACTGGAAAACGTTTTCTAATATACCCCAATATATTACACTTCATTTTCACTACTTTCACATCTGATCTCTCACAACCATAATCATCTAGGATTACTATTAAACATGCACATGTTTTTAAAGGAGGGTAATCTTACTTCAGTTGGAAGTAGATAGGGCTAGACATTGAAGTCTGCATGAATAGTCCATTGCCTATTAGGACTCAGGCAAGCTACCTGTCCTCCGAGGCTCTGATTTTGCAGCTGTCATCTTTCCCAGCATTTGGGCAATGAAGGAATCTTTTGTTCTACTGAAAAGTGGTGCATTGTTCACTGCTCATGTGCCCAGAACAAAAAGTATAAGGCAATACAATAAGCTTCTCTCCAGACTGGCTTAACGTTTTTTCCTTTATGAAAGATTTTTCACTGAATGAAACTTTCCTTGTTCGGGCCAAGAAAAATTGCAACTTCTGTTGTGCTTAACGCCTTGTGATACACTATAAAATTTCAAAATATTTTTAAATGGCAATTACTCTTTAAGCCAAAAATAATCTTTTACAAACATGATTATAACAGTCAACTAGATGTTTTTAGTTTGCTTGAGCTACCCTCACATTTTATTTATTTCAACAACGATATACAGGTTATTTCCAGACATTTCCAAAACACTATTCATCTGCTTTTACTTATTCGGGTTGCTAACCTGAAATCCTGACCCTGTGAGCTTTTCTTGGTTTATTCCCCCTGAATTGCTAGAGGAATATTCTTTGGAATTATTTTTGCCTATTTTATATACTTTATTAATCTACCCAGTTACAGAACGGGATCTTCTCACCACCTCTAAGTCACATTAAGTTCATGAAACAAAAAGAATTACAAAGGCCAATTGATTGACTGTGGAAGAAATTCCTTGTGAAACGCAGTCCGATTTTTTGTATTCTCAGATACATGTTCAGCTCTCTTCAAGAAGATTTTGTGAGGCAGAACCCTCTAGACAGAGGGAGAGATTTCTCCTCCCTGCAGGGCAACTTTCTTCATTCTCAAGGGAGAGAACATTTCAAAGCACAGGTGTATTAGGTGAATAAATGAGAATCATATCAAGGAGGTGAGAACCTGGAACTCATGCAAAAACTGACAGTGAGTCCACATTAGCATCTCTGTTTGGATCAGGAACATACTTTCAGTGCAAATCTCCTAAATGTCCTCAATCAACATGCTTTGGTTTGCAGCACAGAGCTGTCTCACACTACACAAAATGGATCCCTTTAGATGAAACTAAACCAGGAGACATGCATCTTGCTAATGCCAACATATATCTCAGTAAATGTGCTCCAATCACTAATCAGCGTGCAGAACAGGGGACCAGACTAGAGCTAGTCTGAAATAAAACCTCCAAAACATATATAGTGTGTATTCTAGGTCCTCCAAATGAATTAGTCTGAAAGAAATTTCCACATGTTATCATGCATCACTGCTTGTCAATACAGATACAGTATGAGAACGAACAGGCCTTATTAGACCACAAGTACTTGCAGGGCAGCAGAGGGTGTTGCACAGCATTTAGTGAATCTCAAGAGGCTGTCGAACTGGCTGAAGCCAATCCTGGAAACAGAAGCCTGTCATCTGTCAAAGATATGGTTGGCAGAAGGAGAGTTAAGAGTAAGCCACCTTTATTTCTATTCTATCTGGCTGTCACTTTCTACTGAAAGAATCAGCTATTCTTCTCATTTCATTTAAAACTGGCTCTTCTAAAGAAAGCTCAGACGCTAACTACAAAGCAAAGATCTAGGCACAAACACCTCAAAAGTCCTGCCTGACCTGGGGTTTGATGGCACTAGGATTGCTATGGGACTGCTGTGCTGACCTGAAACACAGCTCTCCAAAGTTGAGGGATAGATTCAATGTTGCAGGAATGAAGGCTGAAGGAACACAGTGAGCAAATCAGAGCTACACCCATAAAGCATGGGATACGCTGGAAGGACTCAGACTGAGCTGCTTACATTTTGCCAGAAGCCACAAGAGCGAGGAACAGCTTATGGTCCAAGAGTGGCTTAAAGCTCTTTATCTCACTTCCACTCTACTGAGCTCCATCTATACAGGTGTATATGCTCTGAATTAAAGGTCATAGCATGCAAATGCACTTGTGATATTAGTTCTGGTTAAATATAAGCTATCAGTTGGTGTCCTAAATACGAAGGAGGGCGAAATAAATCATGTTTAGTAAGTATACTCTGAATAAAATATTAAGCTCTTTCTTTACTAGGAGGATATGGTGAGGTGTTCTTAAAGGTTATTACATGCATTTCTTAGCTGCAGGTTGATCATAAGATCCTCTTCATCACTGCTTTGCCCATTTTGTACCAGAAAATGGTACAATGCATGGTGTGTGTAAAGCTATCAGTTCAGAATAGCAGTGTACTCATCCTGATCTCAGTCACATAAGAAAGGACAGGTACAGGTCATCAGGTAGTTAAGCCCGGAGTCTACTGCTAACAGCATTTAATATTTGATATATGTTCATTCTGACAAGTTAGAGTGGCTGTAAAACGTGATTACAACGAATGTACCTTTGAAAGATGCTTTCGGAATGTATAATAATTTATTTACAGCAAATACAGATACAACTTATAAAACCTCCACAGTTCTATGAAGTGATAAATGGTTCTCACATCTTCTATACTGATAAATGCTTAGAAACTCAGTAAGTTATTCAAAACCATGCTCAGGAATCCTCTGTAGTATGTCCTAATAACATACAGTCTCAGTGAAGAACCTTCTATGTTACCCTACAGTTACCTTGTAGTTACCAAAGCTGATTACCCATGCAAACCACAGCATATTTTTCCTGCTTGGCTAGCTTGCAAAATTGTTGGATGTCCTCACTTTTGATGTCTGACATACAAGTACTCACAATGTTTGCTGTACAAACTAGTGGATTTATCATTTAACACATACAATACTAACTAACCCATGTAACTAATTTGCACATCACACAATTCAGATAGTGAATTTAGTGAGGCTTATTAAAATACTGGAAATATAGAGCTAGCAACTTCAGCCATTTTCATATATCAGATGGGTGGATGTGGGAAAAAATTCTCTTCCAGCTTCACAAAATACCAGCCATCTGCTAACAGAATTTAGGAGGAAACTTCCAGTAAACATAGGCTTTTCCATAATCCTACCTGATAGTGTTTCTTTTGCAATCTGCCATCTGAATGGATGAAACTGCTCTTAATGGTAGAAGTGTCTTTCTTGTTTGTATTAGTCTGTTACATATCTGCAAGGTGAAAAGCAGACTGGTTAGTCAGTTCTGAAGTACACTTTATTCACGTTTAGTCAATATAACGTAGAAAAAACAAATTTGTCTTCCACTGATTAGGAGCAGCAGACTAACGTGTATGCTCTAAGGACTGCTGAATAAATCAAGTCTACGATGTGAGGTATGAGAGTAATCTTTTTTCTTGTAATTCTGGCTGTCACTGAGTGCAGTTTCAGGCTAGGTATAATCCAATCCAATGGCCAACAGAAGGCAAATCTTTGCTGCTCATTTCTGCCTCCGCTTGTGTGCTCTGGCCCATTCCTTTGCATTAATGACTGTGTGGCTTCAGGCTCAGTTCAACCAACTAATCTGATAGAAAACTACCCCACTGAAAAAAAAAAAAGAAAGAAAAGAAAAGAAAAGAAAAAAAGAAAAGAAAAAAAACTTTGGTTTGCTGTCAGATCAGCAAACTGAACAAATTAATCCTATGAACATATGACTCCAATAAATTCATTGGTATTAATACAAACAGCAAATTTTGAAGTTGTGTACTTTTGAAACCAATATAAAAACTGAGGCGGGAACATCTAACTAGTCATAAGGAAAAGATGGAAACATTCTGTTTGGAAGACTAGCAGATAAATCAACTTTTGGGGATTCGTCAGGGTATTTTTAGTGAAAACCTACAATTACAATGAATTTATATTCTGAGTCTGCAAAGACATGCAGATAAAGCCTTTATTATCTTTTCATACATGCTTAGATATTGAATTTCAGAATAAATAGTAGGGTAGTATAACAATGTTTTTAAAACTGTACTGCAACTAGTGATTATTACAAGATTTGCTCTCGTGATTTCCTATGTCTCTTGTAATATCTTCTATTAAGTAAGACACTGTTGACTGCAATGTTTGAAAGAAAACTCTGTTCATCAAACACCTTAATTTTTCCAAGAAGTTTAATGAGTGCTCAATACACACAGAAAAGTAGCTCATGTAAAGTTCAGGAAACCGCTAGTTTAGTGTTACAAGACAGAAAGTGGGTCTTTCTGTATTTTTCCTTAAAATTTTGTATTACTCTTGTCTTTCAACAATTGAATTTTCAAAAATGGGTTCAACAATTTGCACTTGTAAAATAGGGACATCTTTCCAAACAAATTTCTCAGCTTGCTTTTTATCTCTTGACAAGTTAAAATTAATTTTCAGTGCTGTACATTAGTTATTCATTATTTTCATTAATATTTGGGGGGGAGTGTTGAGACATTGCTTTCAATTTAACTCATGATCAGAAAAACTGCTGTTTGCATGCATAGTTCCGTTATCAAAATAGCTTCACTGTTGTTCTTCAAAGGTTTGAATTACTAACACAAGACTAACTTTGTTCAGGTAGACACAAATGACAGCTTTCAATATGAAATCAAATACAACAGGAATGAAAAGAGAAATATATTGCACATACCAAATCCATCCATACCTGGCTTAGCTCTTTTGCAAGCATCCACATATATTTGCCTCTAAATCACTGCTGAAAGACACTTTTCCAAGGACAATTAGTACTCTTCAAGAATGCTCTTTAGCAAAAGGACCAGAATTAGGGCATGCACTAGACTAATTTTCTGATTTTAGCAACATACTCTTTAAGCTCATGGATTTCTCACGGAACTTTATTCTTGTCCGCTATCTGCTGCGAGTCCCCGCCACCCACCCAGTTCTGGTGCTCAGTAACAATTGAAGGATGCTAATGTCTGTGCAAACATTCATCTATTTGGCTGTTTATCTGCAGTAGTCAAATATACTGAAAAGTTACTCCTGTGACAATCTAGGCAACTGCAAGACACAGGTGAGTATTTATTTTAAAAAGCAAATAGATAACATGCACTGCAAACAGATTAAATGGATTCTCTTTATAATGCACAATATGCAGGGAATTGAGCAGCAAGTCAGCCGTAAAATTTGCCCCATTACACACAATACCTAAACACATTTCTATTATGGCCTGTGACTTTTTTCACCTCTCACACTAAAACTCAATTTTATGTGATGAAGATTTTAAGCACTCTGTGTGTACACTATCTGACATTGCAGTATAGTATTTACACAGTCAATTTTTTAAGAGCCTTACTCCTACCTCTTTTATCCACAATTTTTATTCACATCTTTTGTGCTTTGCAGAGTACCTCTTCTAGTAACATCCTTTTGTGATTCATCATTATAGCCTAATACAGTATTCAATGAAATGTGATAAGATGGTTACAAAATACTTGATGGTCAAGATTAATTACTTCAGAATATTAACTTCCACTAGAAAATATGCATATTTTTAATATCAAAATACATTTTTTCAGCTATTGCTTCTCTCTCCTGAGGAAAATTATGTTAAAGATACTTATTTAGCAAGAACTACAAAACCAAATTTCTGTAGAAGTTAGAACATCTATCATAGTAGGAATATATATACATACAATTCTATGAATAACACGGAGATAAAGTGACAACCTTGGCCTGCAATATTTGTGATTTTTGCCTATAAAGTTAAAACCAGAGAAAACAAACACATTTGAACTTGATTATGTATGATCTGCAGGAATGTCACTTCCATTAGATTACTCTTTACATCCTTAGAAGCTTTCAACTATAAAAAGATCAGGAAAGATAAATATTAGTATAATCCCAGTTTATAGAATAAAATTGTTACATTCAGCCCAAGAAAGACGTAAAAATGACAGAAAGGCTGTCTTCAGGCTGTTTGTATCCTGACCACATTTTCCAGCTTTATCCCAGATCATTTGTGCTAAATCTGTTGTTTGAGCATATTTCTGTTTAGAACACTGGGCAAAAGCATATTCCACTCATCTCTGGCACAGCCACATAAACATTATTCTGTATTTTGCAATCTGCAAATGACACTATTTGGCCTTTAGGCTAAAAGGTTCAGGAACATCCAGAGCTGTGTGTATCAATCTCTGCTCCTTGAACTACAAGAGAAAGTCATATGAAAAGCTCCCTTTGCACACTCAGTACTGAGGGGATGCAACATATTCTGACCATTTTGTCTCTTTTATTCCTTTCACTAACAATCTTCTTGCTTAATCATTCACCTCATTTGATTGTTCAACTTGCATGAGCACTCACTTTTCTATGAGAAGCAGCTTACAAGAAAGGGAAATGCTACTGAAAAGCTTATCGTTTGGCTAAGCTTTAGTATTTCAGACCACCTTGCAAGCTGCATGGCTTTGAAGAAATATATGTAAATCTACTGAAGATTTACAATTGTCAGTGGAAGAGTTTTGAGGTTAATAAGTTTTTCTGTAACCCTACCAGCTTGTATTTTGCCTCCATTCCAAATGTTGGCAGGTAAATTCTACACATATCAACAGTTTGCATGCCAGGGCTTTAGCTTAAGCTTCTGTATTTTCTAAACGCTAACCATCCTTCTTTGATCTCTGTTAGGCCCTGTCAGGTAGAACTTCTGTTAAATCCTTGAATTTCTTTGGTCTCTGTTTGGCTTCACAATAACAACCCCAGTAACTGTGCACACCAACCACTACATTTTATTATTTTCAGAGAAATACCTGGAGAGTTAAAGGTCAAATGGGTGAGGTAAAAGGTAGCTGAATAGATAGTGTACTTCTGCTGTGTAATTTAACACCTGCTACAAAGAAATTGTTTAGTCTATTCGCAAAGTACAAAGATGTAAAAACAGCCTTCACTCACAAACACTTAAAAAATAGTATCACTTTTATTACTCTAGCAATAGTATAAAGGAAGAAGCTTTGCTTTAGTTCTCTAAGCTCAGGAAAGTCTACCAGTGGAACCAACTAGAGTAACCCATTGCAACAGTTTGGGCATTGTCAGCATAAGATCTCCAACTCCATTTTCTTGTGCAATAAGTTTGCAGATGCAAGACAGCATTAAATAGTTCATTTATTATTTCTTAAATTACGGTATACAATGTACTGTACTATTGCCATCATACACTAACTTTCCCCCCAGTTTGTACAGTGCCTTCTCACTCTCTCTGTTTTTTGGTGATACTTTCACATATATTATTGCCACATAGATAAGTATTTTTAGTCAGTTTTCTGCAGTATATTTCTGTTTACCTTGAATCGTGTTCCATTTCAGTAACAAAAATTGATGGGAGCTTTCCTGGAAATAGGTGAAGGTGAATGGAGATGCCTATGTTTCCTGTGCCGATCTTTCACTTCACTAGGCAACGACTAGGGCTTATAGAACCTAACAAAAGACAAGTGATACCTGTAAGTGTTATTCCAGATCAAAAGGAATATCATTTACATGTTGTGAACCAAGTCAGAAGGTTTACTTTAATTTCCTTTTTTAGTAAAATTATTCATGCAACTGAGATATTTTACTGGTATTAACATAAAATTTTCATACACTGAAGTGAACATAGTCTGTAATAGTTACAAATCAAAAAATGTTTTGCAAACTAAGGCTTTAATTGCTGAATGTATGTATGCATGTGTATGTCTTTATTTGCCTCTGCAGACATAAAGCACAGCGCGGCAAAAAACTGCTGAGCATAACTGTAGTGTCTACCCACAGTGGTCTGCCCTAGGCGAGTGAACAAACAGACCACAGGTGTCCTGCTTTTTGGGTGCGAGGATGCACCCCAAGAAAGTGGAGGCAATGTCATCTTAGTGCCTTTCCCTTTCCCAGTCCTGAGCTGTCAAACCAACCGTTCCCTTGGGACACCTCCAGCAACTTGACGTTTTCGAGATGCACGAAGTTCTGCCTGTGCCCCTTTACCATGACCACAAGACAGGGAGTAGCTTGCATTATCAGTGTTAAAATTTTTTTCACCCTACAGTGAAGAATTTGGCCCTCGGTGGGTCTGTTGGCTGCCATAAAGCCTGATCTGTGTTTCTCCAGCAAACGAGCACAGCCATATATGGCTTACAGCAGAAAGAAGACTAGAATATTCCTACATGGGTTGGTTGATGATATTTGGTCTGACTAGTTTCCACAACACTGGGTAGCTAACTATCCTACTGAAAGAAATTTCCAAGAGAGAGCCTGTTTACTGACTCCAAAAGAGCATGGAGGATCTGGAGGCCACACCAGGGCACACAGAGCCTGTAACGCAGAAGAAAGGTCACAGAGCTTCATACATGCGGATGTTGTCATAAATGTGTACGTGTATGCACGCAGTTCCTCTTCTCCCTGGTACTGGAGGAGGTGGTGGAACAGAGTTATCACAAGCACTGCCAAGGCACAGCGCAGGCCGCCTGCTGCCTCAGGGACTGGGAGCTGGGCCCGTCATGGTGCCAGGCACCACGGCAGGGCCTCTCAGCCCAGGCCCGTCCCACCGCCCCAGCGGGCATGGACCAGGGCCAGGCCAGGACAAGGCCCTGCAGGTGGGTCTGGCTCAGCAAGGCCCATGAAGGGCAGGGCTTTGGGTGATATATGGTCATATATGATAAAAGAACTTTTTCTACTAACATGGACTTTCTACGCTGTTAATCATATGTATTTCTAATCATCTGTCTTAGTGATCCATCTTAAACTAGACTGTCCAGACCTGACACAAAGGCAGCCTTCAAGAAATTTTCGTTCTGGTGAGAGAACAAACTTAGTGCTTCGTTTATACCAATATGAATATTTATACAGACATGACTTATTTTTCTAATTTATCAGTGCAATATCGTCTTATCTATGCCTGCTATTTAGTTTGGGGAAATTTATACTAAAGGGATGTCAAACATCCTACATTTGATTCAGTAGATTCTGGAGGACAGGGGACATTAAATCAGTGCCATGCTATTCAGTTTTTAAAAGAGTATGAAATTGTTATTCCTAGTAAAAAGAGATTAAGAAAAAAAAAGCACAACTATACTTTAGCTCTCTTCAAAAAAGCATCATTTGTACTGGTTTTATCCCCTACAGTAAATTTGACCTGGTTTCCTTTTACCAGAGAATGAACAGTGGTTTCCTTTTACCAGAGAATGAACAGTTTCCTCAAAGTTTCTTTTTCTTTTGGCTAACATATACGTAAATAAGAAACAATCCCAAGTAACAAAAATTAGTTGCATGGCTGCAGTTAACATGCTTATTAAGGAAATACATTAACGAATATCTCAATAAAGAGCTCAGTTTTTACAAAGATATCATTAACTTAACAGAATGTCTAGAAGCCGCTTAGAAGTTTTTCACGAGCTATCAGTTACCTCAGTTTTTTTTAAAAAAAAAAAAAAGTGCTGCAGTTCTCTGTATGTCCTCCAGGTGTAGCATTTTCACAGTTCATAAGCAGTGTCTGACTGTCACCACTGAAACCCTATGCACATCACAGTTCAAAATTCTTGCTAACTTGCATCCGAAGAGACCCAGTGACTTCAAAAGATGTGTAGAGTGTTTGTATCAACATGGAATCTGGCCTCATATCTATAAATAAACCACTAATTTCGGGCTAATTATACTAGAGACAAATTTAAGCAAAGCCTGTTTGGTATCTTATTTTAACTTCAGAAAAATGATCTATCAAAACAACCTGATCAAAGTGCATTCACAGAGTTTATACTACTCTTCTGAATATACTACTGGTTCTAATTTTTAAAAGTAATACTGTTGTGGCCTCCCTAATATTATTTAATACTGGTGTACAAATGTAAAGCATATCCTATCTGAGAATCTCAAAATTCTTCCTGATTTTGCCAATCTTCATCACACAATATCTTAGGATGATCAGAATAACCTCGTTTTACAGAGAGAGGAAATGTATCATATAGGTTAAGTAACATATATTTTTCAGGTGCCCTCTAATGTCATGTGACTGGCTGTTTGGATACCTGAATGAGACCCCTGCATACTGTTCTGTTTCCGTAATTTGATGCTTATACACAGAGCACTTTGCTGAATCAGACCTAAATCAGACACACGCCTTTAAACATGAATCATTTCCAGTTAGTTCTTGCAGGGGGAGAAGTATAACCCTCTATTTTTTCTATTGAAGACATGAATCCCTAGATGGAAAATCTAGTATGCCCACATATTAACATTTAGATTTCCCAGTTACCCTCTTGAGTTTGAATCCTGTTTCCAATTAAACCAACATTCACTGTTTGTACACTCAGAATGATACTTTTATTCCAGGAAGTGTCATGCGTAATTTTTATACTTGTTCATGAATATAACAAATGACTGATAATCCTAATACAAACCTAATATGTTGGTACAAATGGTACAAAATGGAACAAAGCTGGATGGTAACTGAACTGATGAAAAGTCCTTGGTGAAATTCTCTGTAAATAACATTCTAATTCTTGTCAAGGAGACTAATCAGAGCTCACCCTGCATATATACTCACCTTCCCACACATACTTGGCTATTCACACCAAAGAACAATCATAATTTAATCCATGAGAAAGAACCATACATTTTAAAAACTATAATGGAGCAATTTTATGACTTTTCCGTTGTAATATTATAGCTGTAATATTGTAGCACAAAACCAGATATTGTTCTGGGAGAGTCCAGTCAGAGCTAGTGAATTACTTTGTATAAACAAAAGGTAAAGAAATTTCTGTGCTTTGGGTAAGTTCGTTTTGGTTTTTTTTATTTTTTTAAGCGGGGTGAAATCCAAGAAGCTTGAGAAACTTACTTTAGCCAAAGTAGTATTAGGTCTTTTGAGATACCCTTTAAAATCAGAAGTTCTTCATTTTCTGCTACCTAATATACACATTCCTCAATGTCTCTTTTGAATTCTGTGTTAATAGAAAATATTGATTTGACTACAAGAGACAATTTACTCGAAAAGTGACCTATGAAATAGAAAGGAAATGTGATGTGTTCATCTCAGTGAAGTTATGGTGGTGCTAATGATGGAGAATTACAAGAATAGTTCGCAATTTCTAATTGCAATACTGTTATTCAATGCATACAGACAGAAGTGAGTTACTTCTCTAGAAAAAAATCGTAATCTGATTCATAAGAGAGGTATTACCAAGGACAATTCATCTCATTAGTTTCCCAAGAAACAAGTTTTGATTTAAGTTCTTTTATTAAAAGATTTGTTTTTACCTACTTCAGCAGAGATGTGTGTTTTTCACAGTGAGGAAAGTTTACTTCGGTTCCAAAGATGTAATTGGCAAAATGAGGGAAAGGGGAAGGAAAGAAACATGACATTTTAATGAGCAAGTATCCAGTAGATTTTCCTAAGCATAAAACTGTGACTTTCCTGAACAATTTCCTGTGACTTCTGAGATAAAGGTAGAAATAATAGAAAGTAACAAAGAGACTTTTCATTTCTTTCTATTTATATACCATTAAATTAGGATTTTGGGGTGTGATTTGGCATATTAATTTTGTAGATGCTTTGCCTCCTTTCCCCTTGGGTCTGTTCTGTGGAAGGTTGTAAAGGAAAACAAACCGGCTAAAGTTTTTATCCTTTTAGCATAAAAAATGGCCTTGTGCTGTGGAGAAACTCTTGTGAGTAGAAAGTAGAGCCATCTGGGAAAAGAAAAGGGCTGTGTTTCAGACCAGTTTATCTGACTAAGAATGGAGAGGGCAGCTAATAGTCAGGCAGCCATTCCCCATCAGGGAACAGCAGGTTCCCTGAGGAAGAGACAGGCAGCTCTGCAGCTTACCTTACAACAGTTGGGAACCAAAGGGAGCGTTTCAAGGGCCCTAGTAGTATTATTGATTCCTATTGGTTGCTAT
>VXAL01019218.1:135511-160645 GCA_013399475.1 Chauna torquata
ATTTATTGTTCGCCTACATGGATAAGCTGTGTGTTGTATTAGTAGCCCTTAGACCACTTTAGGATCTGCAAAAGTTATGCCCTTATTTTCTGTTATTTTCCAATACTGAATTTCCTATTATTTTCAAATACTGAATTTTTTCACGTCTTGAAATCTGGAATGTGCTTTATCTTAGTTGTTTGTCAGCTTCAGCAATTCAGAAAATATTCCTAAATATTCATGATCAGAACTAAGTTTAGCAAAATATTTTAGACCTTTTTNAGGTAAAACAGTACCCCCCTTTTGGCACCTGAGCTCAATCTTAAAATTTTTCTAATGCACTTTACTGAAAGTTAATGAAGTCGTTCAGCGTCAGTCATGTTCAGACATGAAAGTGATTCAAAGCACAACATTTGCAACTTTCAGTTTAGGTTTCACAGGGCAATAAAACAG
The DNA here is from genome assembly GCA_013399475.1 of Chauna torquata. Classification (NCBI taxonomy): domain Eukaryota; kingdom Metazoa; phylum Chordata; class Aves; order Anseriformes; family Anhimidae; genus Chauna; species Chauna torquata. The sequence goes on from VXAL01019218.1 coordinate 135,944, forward strand.
TTTGCTAATAGAGAACAATTGTTAAACTCACCTGATTATCTGAGGAGAGGGAGGATTCCCAAATGGACTCCAACAGCAGACATTAAATTGGCAGCTGGTAAACATTACCAAAATGAATAATGATGTACCAGTGACATCTAGACAGGTTCTAGGCAGGCTCTGATGTATCAAGACAATTTCTCTGTTTTAAAGAGAGATCCTTTCAGTGTCATTGAACTGATGATAAAATGTATCTTCACCTGAGCTGCAAAGTAGTGTTATAAAAATACAGATTACAGTAACTACTAAAAATATTTAAACAGCGAAATGAATCATAAATAAAATTTACTCTCTTTCCATGTCCAAGCCAAGTATTAGCATGATGAGATAATGCAGTAAACGTCACAAGAAAATGACAGAAAGTCAAGTTGAACCCCTCTCAGTGTTTTGAGCTTATGACACAGCTAGTAAAATCTTCCATATACACAGAAATTTTTGGTGTGATTATTTGTCAAGACCATAGAACCAGTTTCAAGTAACAAATGAATTGCGTTATAGATTTCCAGTAAGATACATGACATAGTTTTCAACTCAGCTTAGTGACACTGGGAGGGAATTATAGAACATGACCTTGCGTAAGAATATGTTACTGTGTTTTGCAGTAACAGCTTAAAAACACACTGATGCCACAAATTTCTGGCCTGTTATTGTAAAAAAACAGCAGTATTTTTGGAGTGTTGTCTTTGAATGCATTTGAAACAGCATTTGATGAGTTAAACAGAACTCGTCAAAACCAGTTGTGTGGAAGAGCTCCTAAACCAAGCTTTATGTTATCACGAGCATCACTTGAATATTCAAGAAGGGGAGTGTACCTGAGTGCGTAAGAACAGAGTATCTGGCAGCAAAATATCACTATTCTCTTCTTGCTGATAAAAAACAGAAAAGTGTAGTTACTGCTTAACACTTTGAAAAGCTGTTGGGGTATGTCTAAGTCGAAGTTAATCAGCTACCTGGAATTCACTCAGAAAAAAAGAGGATTCCCTAGTTATCATTAGGGTAGAATGACACCTTTACTCCATGTGTCTGGGATAGAAAGTAAACCAGTTTTTGCTTTTCATACTGCTATGTTACCCAGGCACACCAGAACACTCTCCTTAAAACCCTTTCCACCAACAAGCCAATAACTGCAATGCAAATAAGAAAGTTTTCATAGAAATTGATTTGGGAGCAAACGGATTGGATTGCTTTTTTTTTTTTTTTTNCAGACTAGTTCGAGCAATTTCAGGCAAGTCCCTGAAGGAAAGTAAACATGTCTTAAACTTACTGTTAGTTTCTACCCTGCATGGTCTCCACACAAAATAAAGTCATGTGTATGACAGAGTAGCAGTTCAAAATTAGTTTCACACAAAATGAAATACATCATTAGGAGGAAGAGACTAAATCAGTGGCTCCAAAAGTCTTATAACTATTCGAAAGGCCTTCAGTTATACTTTATTCTTCACAGCAGATAGAGCAGAAAGAGGCAGCGGTAGGCTTGTCTTTTGTATGTCTTAAGAGTTACCCAATTGGGAAAAATAAATTACTGTGCAGGTTGTGTTGGCATTGAAGGCATACAACCTCTGCAGGTCTAAGGGAACAAGATTGTTTAAATCTGCACATTTATATAAAATGTTTTTTGCATATGTAAAAGACTTTAAAGTTAGATGAGCTTTTTGTATCTGTCACTGTTTATTCTTTAATAACGCATACATAATTTAATTAAAATTAATTCTTATCATAAAGTAGAAATATTCTCCATTTTGCCAGCATATCTATCAGATTTTCAGCCAACTTTAGACGTAGTTTTTTATAAGTTCAGAAATGTACTGTAGGCATTAAATGCTTATATTTTGTTTGTTGCATTTTTCTCATTATTTATTGGTAATTGCACGTTTCTTTAATTGCCAGCTTGCCATTCTTTACCTCTTAGTGTAAGGGAAGAACTACAGTAGTATAAACTATTGAGTTAAAAAAGCCCTTCACCTCTTAGATTGACAGGCTTAGCTGTGCTAGCCTTTTTAAACTTAAGACCAATAAGAAATAAATTCTGTTTTATCCTATTCAGCCAAAACAACAAAGCAAGGGGGGTTTTCCTACAGGTTTAATGTAAAAGTCCCCAGACTACAAGCACAAAAGCCTAGATATCAAACAGGATGAAAATGCTGATGTTCAACACCTGCACTGCGTGAGGGCCAAGAAGTAAGCTAAAGAGTTTTCTAACCAACACACCTGCTTGATAATGTAGTTTTTAACCCTTTCCTCTTCCCTTTTAAATGCCTTGCTTAAAATAGGAGAGGATTCTAACAGAATGATGCAATCAAAAAAGATGATAAAGCCCAGTTTTAAAGTTGAAACTACATTCTGCCTTCTTGTCCAGATGTACCTCATGAATATTTTATTTGTATTAAAAGGCTGTTTAACCTGGTAGATTTTTAATGATGTTGCAAAGGATTTTTCTCAGCTACAAAATTATGGAAATTAATCATATGAGCTGTGGGGAACTGTTTTCTATGCTTGTCAAAATATATGTGTTAATATGTTATTATATCCGACCATCTAACCAGACATTTGCTGCTAAAAAATAGGTGGTCTAATCTTCTCTGTGCTTTTCAGAGGGCTGCTGTGACATGGTTTAAGGACATCTAGCCACAGCTGATCCGAGGTACGTGCTGGGTCTGCTTTTGCAGTCCACAATCACTGAGCATTCATGCTGAAGTGCATGGGGCTATGTTTAATGTCACAAATGCATGAACAGGGGCCCATATTGCAGCAGTCCTTTCAGTCTTTTATTCTTCAGTCCTTCGAAAAGAAGAATATTTGAAAGTTTTCTTTCTGACATAATTAATACTAAAAATGAAGGTGACTTTATTAGGTCCTCAGTCACTTTTAACATAATCCACACGTGCTAATTGCCATTGTAGTTAAAAGCAGTTTGCCTGTCTGGCTGAAAACTGGTACAACTGAGCTTATATGTAATTTTAAGCTGATGTTCTCTTCTGCTTCCTTCACTATTCCATGTAGAACTATTCCATCTAGACACTATTCTAATGTCTTCTGTTATTGCTTGGAAAGTTCTAAATAAATTCAAAACACGTAGTCGTGTACTGGAGTAAAGTGAGATACTGTATACTTGGAAGACTTCTGCTTCATACAGCAGAAGGCGAGGTTGAGGTGGAAATTGTGGACTCAATTCAGTACAGCTTTGGCTGTGTAAACTATGTGTCTTCCCCACATCTCAGATACACCAGGGTATGATCACACCAGGGCATGATCACACCAGTGAAGCAGCAGCAGGAGCTGTGACTGTTGTCAGGATGATTAGCAGAAATTGTTCATGTTTAAAAATAGGTAATCCATTTAATACCTAATACCAGGAACTTGCTTTGGATGTGAGACATTTGCATTTTTTTCATCTTTAGCTCCATATTAGAAAAAAAATCTACAGAACTATTCAGCAAGTGCTCTTAAAATTTTATTCACTCATATGACACTTCAGTTAGATGTAGAGCTGGCTATCATTAAAGGTAATGTATTTTTAAAGCCTGGACCCCAGCGAAGAATAAATTAAGCAATGAATAGCCTGACGATCAGTTGTCATCACTTGATATCACAGGAAACAACTCATAGAAAGTCCTAAATATGAGGGTTTCTTAACAGCAATTTGAGAAAGGCTGACTATTCCTGAAAAGAAGCGATATGACTGAAGAGGATCGTGGGTTTCATTAGGCTCTTCAAAAATGTGTTCAAAATGTGTTCAAAAATGATATGGAAACTGAGGCTGGACCCCCATGTGGTTGTTATTACAAGATTTGAATTTGTATATTCTTGTACTAGTTACAATAAAACTGGGAGAATTTTTAGATGTTTTGCAAAATCATTCTTAGCCAGCTTCAACTTTGTGTCTCTTCTCCATAAAATCAGAGTGTCAGAGTGTGCACAATGTGGGAGTCTGGAAAAGGCTGCCCTTAGGTTACATGAGGTAAAGGAGCTACAATGCAAGAACCTAATTCCTTTGACGGGGCAGCAGAGAGAAACCACGTACTTATAAGATGAGCCAGTGCAGTCAAGAAACTAAATGTTCAGAGTTAAAACTCACTCAGGGATAACTCTAGAGCAGACCGACAGTCTAGCACATCAGGACTCAAACCAGGAATCCTGCTTAGAGTCCCCCCAGAAGGGAGGAGTTTATGAGGGCTTTAGCAGTCTACCTATTTTCAGGCAAAACACAGGCAAAGACGAGAGTTTAAGAAATCTGGGGAGACTGCTTGTAAGATGGTGATTTCACCCCTCCTTTCTTCCAGAGTGTATTTGTGTTACTTGATAGAAACTCCTGAAATGTTTTCAACAGGGACAAAACAAAAGGTGTTTTTCATGCTCCATGATCTCAGAGGCAAGGACATGCACAATTTTAATGTTTTTTACTTCCCAAACGTGTTTCAAGCTTTGGCATGCTTCCCAGGAATATTCATTTCCCCCTTGCAAAACAAAATTATATCCCCAAACATTAGACAACATCTGTGTGGAAACAAAGAAGTGGCAAACAATATTTCTTTTGGCTTGCCACCTCCTATAGCCCATCCTTTTAACCTCCATTTGAACTTTTGCAGTAGTTAAAATGTAGATTGACTCTTTAAACAGAGCTAAAAAGGGCTGACAGTGTTGGAATAAAGGTTTGACCACACTAATAGGTTTTAGTGTCTGATACTTTTGATAATCTGGCCCTGAGTGTCATGGGTCTCTCTGAGTGGATTCCATCTGTCCCATAAAGTTATGCATTGAAACATAATGCAGCCCTTTGATCTTCCCTGTGTGAAGATCCTCATGTTCCATAAAATCAACGAGACGCTCTCATTCACTGAAAAGCCAGATCTCAGAGTTGTTGATTGGTGAGACTATAATACTTGTTAGTGTATGTGCCTTTTCCCCTGCTTTGTTTATGTCAAATTTCAGTGACCCCAACAACACTGGTGAATATCAAAGTGTTTATTATTACAACACAAACAACTAGCATTTGGCCATGTTAGCACAGTACCAACTAAGACTGCACAATAAATATTAATGGCTACACTCTGCAGTAAAATACACTGCAGGGAATTAATAGAAGTATCAGTAATGTTATTTGTTTGTCTTTAGTCAAGTGTTTTAACATCTATAGGTGCTCTTCATGATGGAGTTTGTTCAATAAACGTGATGACTAATAGGGTTACTTCAGATTAGTATTGCTGTAGTAGGAAGCAGGATGAGAATAGAGTGGGGTTTTTTTGTTTTGTTTTGTTATGTTTTGTTCTGTTTTGTTTTTAAGACAAGTAGATATTTAGAAATAAAAATCAGCAGGTTTTTAGGTTTTGCTACCAAGATTGAAAGCCCACTTGCTACTTGTGCGGCTACACAAGATATCAGCACTCGGACCTTCAGCTACTCCTGATACATCTGAAAAGGAGCCCGGAGGTGCAGGCTCTCTCCACACCAAGTGCACATCCACAGGAACAGTTCCCAATGCAGTGAGGGTCTTTCCTTGCTGGGACACACAGCCCTGCACCTGGCGCTGCCACTGAGCTGCTTCGGAGCTCTGTACGACCAACAAGAAATTCAAACAGGGCTGAAACCCAGCTGGCCTCCAACAGCCCCAGAAAATGAAGTACTGTGAGCCCTTAGGGCATCCCCTCATCCTGTCTTAGCATCCACATAGCAAAGCGGCAGTGTCTGAGTACTTTCATGCAGACAGATGTAGGGAAGGATTTTCCCTTAGTGGCTTATCAAGTTCATTCAAGAACTACAGTGCAGAGCTGCAAACAGAGCCCAGGTGCCTCTACTCCCTATATGCTCATCCCCAAAACTCATTTAGGTCCTTAGATGCACTAGTTTGTGAAAACAGCACCTGGCATTGTAAATGCTGCCTGGGACTATCTGACATCCAGAAAAAAAATCTGTTATGACATGTGAAAAGAAACTTCATTTAATTTTTTTTATTCTTCATATCTTCAGAGGAAACTTTATTCACTGCATTTGTTTATTTCATGGTTTCATTTAAATAGCATCTGTAAGAGACCAGCTTTTTTCCAGTCATTTACCATATCATCAGTTAATTATATTATTAGTATAATTCTATTCATGAATAAAGGTCCTATTTTCCTATTATAAATGTCATTAATATTGAAGTTGTATCCTGTGTTATACCATCTGTTCCCAAAAACACGTCAAACTAAAAAGTTTTCATGTAATTTACAGTTATCTCATTAGATGGCAGTGTAACATTCAAAACAGAAGTTTTATTCTTTCAAATACGTATGTATTTCATATTCACCAAGGAAAGCAGTTGATTCTTTGTTTAGGTGATAAATCTAATCTTTTTCTAAAGACAAAGTTAGTTTCACTTTTTGGGATGTTCAAATCCAATATCTAGAAGCATATCTTACAAACAAATGCTAAGCGTTGATAACTGAATCGAGATATTATTCTTCATGTCAAGAGGTCATGACTTTTAATAAATAAGATACAGTTTACTGTCAGCTTTAACTCCTAGGCCCAAGTCAAGAAATCTGTATTGCAGAAATCAACATATTTAGTGGAACAGTGATTTTAAACAATTTTTATGGGTTTTTTGATCTTTAGGCCAGCTGAGAATCAATTCAGCTCCAGATAAAAGTTTGGAGCTACTTTAGTATGTTGTCTGCAGCAGCAAGAACCTTTGCAATGCTGGGGATCATTAGAGAATCACGTTTCAGGTATCATAGATCTGAGAATTAAACAGGGGTTTTTATGCCTGCTTTGCAGCACCAGCCTATTTCCTACACTAAAATCTGATTTGTGCTGCTCCATAGTGCAGACTTGCTATCTTACTTTTCAGATGATCTTGTTTTTCTAGAACTGATAGCATATCTAAGGACTTTTTTTTCTTTCCTGATTCCTTTAAACACCTTCTCTGCTATAACTCTGCATCTATTAAGGAGGAAGATGGAGCATTAAAATAGAAAAAAAAAAAAAAGGTCTGCATTAAGGGATACTAAAACTAAGAAAGATAGCAGTAAAGTAGTTGTTATGACCAGTAGTGAAGTAAATCAAATATATTAAAAATATCTACTTAAGCTTCGTAGTCTGCTGTGTTGACAATTTTGAGTTTATCAATGTAGCTATTCCTGGAATGGATTAGTAGGACTGGCCAATCAACGGTAACTTGCCAGTTCTGAAGAAGAATCCTGTCTAGAAATTCAATAGTTGTTCTCACACTAATTAAAAGTGCAAGACCTCTGCATTGGACTAAAACTTACTATCTACAACTTATTTCCAGCACGCTAGTGGTATACATTCCTTGAACCTGGAAAGCTGCATACATGAGAATTTACAGTACTAAAGAAAACCTAGACATCTTCCCTTGAACGCATTGGTTTATTCTGAATTGGTGAAAAGACTATTATCCTGATATGATGAAAGCCAGCATCCCTCCCTTACAGTCAACTGAGTAACATTGTTGTACATGGAAAAAAGTTATTAAATATGAAATTCATCTGCAAAGAGGTGCAGAAGGGTCCTGTTTTATCTAGTGACCAGGTAATTGAAACGGCATATGAAAATCATTCTAAATAATAAGCACGTGGTAAAAGTTAAAACTACCTTACACAGTAGTGGACTGTGGTGATACTATGAAAATGTCAGCTTAGTTCTCAGGAGCAGTCCAAAAAAAAAGAAAAGAAAAATGATATGGATTGTTTTGTATTAATTCCTACTTACAATACAAAAAAAAATCCAAACTTATATCACTGCATACCCATGATTTACCCATATATTGAAGTTAGTAGACAGTTTCATCACCAATGACAAAAAGAACAAAAAAAAATTCAAAACTGGCAATAAGGATGCTCAAAGGTACCCATACCAACTCAGGGAAGAAATGCTAAAGGCCTTCCAAATGAAAAAGAAATTAAATGAGAAGGCAGTGTTCACTGCCTTTTATAGTATAAGAAACTATACTGTGAAATTATAAGGAGGGAGAGGGCAAAAGAGTAACAGGAAGGAAGGACTGAAGGACAGAAGGATGGAAGGAAAAGGGAAAGAGAGAGAGAAGGAAAAAAAGAAAGAGGAAGAGAGGGAGAGAGAAACATTTAATCTCTGTAATTAGATTGTGGAACTCATTGACACAGACAGTTTTAGGTGTTAAAATACATAAGCTCAGAAAAGTTTAAACAAATTTGTTGAAGACAAAGAACATGTAAACACAAACATTTCAATACAAAGGCATCACCTCTGGTTCAGGTAATCCCTGAGCTGCAAGGAGTTGGAGGATGAAAGAACTGTGATGGGGAAATGTCACTATTTGCTTGTCCTGTTCTTGTCTTCCCTTCACATCTGCCATTGGGCATTGGAGTCCATTCGATCGGACATTGAGATTGACTGACAGACTCTCTGGTGCAACCTGGTACCGCTGTTCACAGGGAAAACAACTAATGAAATTTATTCATGCTATGTGTGTGCTTCTTTCTGTGATTCAGATTGTTCTCAAGTGCCACATGCTACAAATGATACTTCACTTTTTTTCCTGGGAATTAATTCTGCCTCTGAGACATACAAACACAATTTCCACCTACAAAGTGTTTCCAGCATTTTGAGTTATTCCACCCATGCAGATCTATGCTTTTTCATGAATCAATAGGGTTTCAGTACTGCTAGAGGAAAATGATAGTAAAGGACCACACTAATTCTCCTTCGGCATTTCTTTACTGTCAGCTGTTCTGATAACAGCAGAACTTGGGAAAAAATCATTCCCAATTAAAAAATGTTTTACATCTCTCTCTGTCTTTATAATATACATGCCTCCAACATGGTTACTGATGTACTGTTTCTTTTAGTTGTACTTTTCAAGGTTACAGAACTAGTACTGCAGGTGCCTGATGAGACCCAGCATCCTCTTTAATGTTGTACTGTCCTTCAATGCGCAGAAGTCTCAGAGAGTGTGCTGAAGTGGACGGCTTTCATCTCCCAATGTTCCTTGAGGGATTTCTATTTTTCAAATAGTGTCTGATGTGACAAGCATTTTCAGAAGCTCTGATTCTTTAAAATTCCATCTATTCTTCTGGAAAGGCATGTTATCAAAACGCCGTGTCCTTTGCTGGCATTTACCCTGAAGGCTCGGAAAGCATTTCTATGAAAGGTGGTGTTCTAAGGCTACAGCGGATGCTTTGCAAAACCCTTCTTCAGGCTAGTGGTTATTTTTGCACCATATCAGAGCTGACTGGATTTTCCCATCTGTGTCAAATTAGCATGTTTTCCTTTTTTTTAATCCCCAGTGTTATACACTGGTATAAGCATAGATGTAAGCACAGATTTTGCCACAATTTTGTGTCTCGGATAGAAATGTCTCTTTGGTTACCTGTCTTGGTTTTTGCTATATTTAAAATGGCATGGTTATTTGCCCTATTTGCCCCCCTATTTTTCTTTTCAAACTTCATTAACAGGACAGGACATTAAGAACATACAATTCTCTTAATTTAATTTTCTGTTTCACCTTATCAGCAAGTTACTCAGTTCCAGGAAATTGGAAACCAGCAAACCAACATTATCATTGGGCCCTTGGGAGCAGGAAGACTGCACATAATGTGATGAGATGACATAAGTCTACAATAAATAAGAGGAAAGAACACAGGCAAAATAAGAAAGTAGTTATCTTGGCAATGATAATATATGTAAAAAAATACTGTTTTCCAATCTTTTCCTGTGTTTTCCAATCTACATAACAAGAAACTGGTTTGGGTTTGTTTGTTTGCTTGTTTTTCCCATGATAGCTTTAATCCAGCAAGCAGAAATATAACTTTTTTAATGAGGTCTTTAAAAATGAAATACAGGATTATTATTATTGTACTAGCAATAAGATATTGCAGATCATGTTTTATGAGTTTGTTAAGATGCATCATAGGTGGCTGGAGTTCCCAGTGCACCTGAAGCACAACTGGCTCTGCAGTATGTGTCCTATCATGTCTTTATGTTGAAACACCTTCTGGCAAAATTTGTCTTCTCTTTGGGCACAATCAGATGTTAACTCAGATTTGAAACATAACATTACCACATCCACATTTACTAATACATCAAGGTTTCAAATTTAAAAAAAAAAAAAGCCTTTGAACAGAATCTTTTCTGAAAATACTAGAAAAACATTAATGTGCTACAGACAACAAAGGGATTTAGGAAATTTTAGAAGTGTAAATTGTAAACATGAGAAACTACAGAGGTAAATCTGAGTAAGTAACTAATACTGCATTTTATCTATGAGTAAATGTCTCAGACCAGGACAGAAGAGATAGCCCAAAGTCTTTAGATTTTTGTGTCATCAGTCATTGGTAACAAAAAAAAAAAATCGGTACTGTCAAATTATAGTTTGATCAGTATTCTCTATCAAATAAATTCATGCTCCCCACACAGTTTGTAGAGCATTAGAAAAACACCACTGTGTCCAGTAGTCACCCTTGTTTGACTGTTTAGCTGGCAAGTAAAATACAGACCACTTAGGGGTATGAAAACCTGTACCACAAGAGCCTTGGGTGCCATAGTTCAGAGAAAATGGAAAGCGGTGTTTTTAATTTTAATTTTTTAATTTTACTGAATGTTTTTGAAAGAATAAAGCTCATCTGCCTTTTAAGGATAGACAGCCAATGAAATTTTTTTCAGACCAGACAGTTTCTGATCCTGCTTCCCAGCTATATACCCAAGGGCCAAATGCTAGTAAAGCAGTTTGATCTCAGACTGCCGTTGCCGCCCCTAGCTGCACACACACACCTTTGCTGCTCGGTGCACTGCTCAGGCATTCATCTGCGTTTCATGCCCTCACTCCTCCACCAGTCTCAGCTGCATCTCTTCACACAGAAATGCACCACTGTTAGTGCTGCAGGCTAAGATAGCCACTTTGGGTGAGGGGGCTGGCATTTCTCAGGAGGGAAGGCAGTGGTTTCCTTGGGAGCAGGAAGAGATGGCTCTTTGTAAAAGCAAGGGCAGCTGTTCAAAATCTGGAGGTGCCTCTGACGCTGAACACTAAAAAATACAAGCATCTGTGGCAAAGCCTTTGTCAGAAAAGAGTTTGTGCAAAGGAAAAATGGAGATGGAAGCAAATAGTCAGGGACATGGGACTGGGAATTGGTCAGAATATGTTAAGCCCATCCTGTTATTCTCAGTGCTCTGGACCACTAACTCTGTCTTAGGAAAGGAAATGTTAGCCAGTTACTGACTTGATTAGTTAAGTATTCCCATATATTTCCAACAAATTCAAAAGAGATGAGTTTCCCTCTAAACTGCATATATCTACTTCTGGCTGGTAGCATGAAGAATAAATCTTATCCGTCGTAAGTCTGTAACGAAGTATAGCCAGCCAGCACGGGTTCAGGAAAGGCAGGTCGTGCATGTCCAACCTCATCTCCTTCTACGATAGGGTGACCAGACTGGTAGATGAGGGAAGGGCTGTTGATGTGGTCTACTTAGATTTCAGTAAAGCCTTTGACACGGTCTCCCACAGTATTCTCCTGGGGAAACTGTCTGCCTGTGGCCTAGACAGGTATACTCTTCTCTGGGTAAAGAACTGGCTGGAGGGCCGTGCCCAGCGGGTTGTGGTCAATGGAGTTAAGTCCAGCTGGCGTCCCATTACAAGTGGTGTCCCCCAGGGGTCGGTACTGGGGCCTATCTTGTTTAATATCTTTATTGATGACCTAGATGAAGGGATTGAGTGCACCCTCAGTAAGTTTGCAGACGACACCAAGTTGGGAGGTAGTGTCGATCTGCCTGAGGGTCGGGTGGCCCTTCAGAGGGATCTGGATAGGCTGGACTGCTGGGCTGAGGCGAACGGGATGAGGTTTAACAAGGCCAAGTGCCGGGTCCTGCACTTTGGCCACAATAACCCCATGCAACGCTATAGGCTTGGGGCTGAGTGGCTAGAAGACAGTGATGAGGAAAGGGACCTGGGAGTGTTGATCGATGCAAGGCTGAACATGAGCCGGCAGTGTGCTCAGGTGGCCAAGAAGGCCAATGGCATCCTGGCCTGTATTAGAAACAGTGTGGCCAGCAGGAGCAGGGAGGTGATCATCCCCCTGTACTCAGCTTTGGTGAGGCCGCACCTCGAGTACTGTGTTCAGTTTTGGGCCCCTCACTACAAGAAAGACATCGACGCCCTGGAACGTGTCCAGAGAAGGGCAACGAAACTGGTGAGGGGTATGGAACACAAGCCTTATGAGGAGCGGCTGAGGGAGCTGGGATTGTTTAGTCTGGAGAAGAGGAGGCTCAGGGGAGATCTCATTGCACTCTACAACTTCCTGAAGGGAGGTTGTGATGAGGAGGGGGTCGGCCTCTTCTTCCAGATAACTAATGATAGGACTTGAGGTAACGGCCGCAAGTTGCGCACAGGGAAATTTAGACTAGACATCAGGAAAAACTTTTTCTCTCAGAGAGTGGTCAAGCACTGGAACGGCCTGACCAGGGAGGTGGTGGAGTCACCGACCCTTGCGGTTTTTAAGAGGCGCCTGGACAAGGTGCTACAAGATATGGTTTAGTAGCTTAGTGGGTAGTAATGGTGATAGGATGATGGTTGGACTAGATGATCTTGAAGGTCCTTTCCAACCTTGTGATTCTGTGATTCTGTAATATTATTATGCAGTTATGGATTTTATATAGAAAAGCAGAACTCCAGCCAATTTCCTTCTCTTTTTTAAGCTATGTGCAGGAAAACGTGAACAACAACAAAAAAAAAGTTCAAATAAACCCAGAGATCAAAAATATATATATTTTGATTATTTTTCCTTTACTATCAGATCTCTTCTGCTGATTTGTATAGGTTACCTGGGAGAAACAATGTACAAAAGCCTGTCTTCAGATCTGTGATAGGAAATCCCCACTGCAGCAATAAATATTATATCTACGGCAGGCAATTGGCAAGCTACCTTGATCATGATAGTCCCTGGCTGACAATCACACAAAAGTGAGACCAGAAAGTATATCTTAAATGTTTCAGCACTTGGATTTTCCTAACTACTCCTTTCAAGTTCTTTATGAACAACTTGTATATAGATCAAAACATGCTAATTTCATCATTGCTGGCCAGCATCATAAAAGAATCATGTGAAAACATACGGGCCCACTCACCAACTTTTTAAGCAACCAAATCTTTCATAGAACTATTGAAGTTTCTACATGAGACAAAAGAGCTTTGCTGTTTTGAAACAATAGTGCCTCTTTTTTAATATGAAAACATGTGAGAGTGCTATGTGTCATTCATCTTCTGTCACTTTTTTATTTAAAATACTGTCAAGGGGCTACCTAAATATGTAAAGGTAGCAAGGACTAGTACACTGCAAAGCCAGCAGAGCTTTAGTTTTTGACCCTGAATGTAGTGCTTAATTCCCCAAAGTAACAAAGACAAAATATCCACACATAAAACACCCACACCCCCCCAAAAAAAAAAAAAAGAGAGAGAGAGAGAGAGAGAACTTACTTTGCTCTCTTGCAACAGTCTTTAAAGGAGCACTGATCCACTGCAAAGGATCACTTCTCAGAGATGCTCAGGGATACGAAATGCATCATTAAAATGGGCCAAAAGAAGGTGAAAGGAGGTAAAAGCATTAAGAAAAGACAAACTCATCATATGAAAAATTGTCAGCAGAGTAGATAGAATGGCTAAGGCAAACTCTGTTAATGACCTATAATTAGACAAATTGAACTTTTCAGGGTCTATATGTCATGAATAAAACATACAGAAATATCTACATATTCTTTATTATGCTTGCTTGCTTAGCATCAGAACAGCTGAGAACACTTGACATAGTGAAGATTAGCAGACACATTCCTAGGTAAAATAATTTACCTCCTCATTACGGTAAACTTCAGGAGTTAACTGACATTATAAGCCACAAAACCTCAATCATTACGCAAAGGCAGGTATCTTGGACCCAAGCTTTAGTAACAAATCAAATGCAATGTGGTGCTTGCAGGGGTATTTAAATACAGCCATGAAACGTTTCTAGAGACAGACAATTTCAAACTGCACCTTGCAATGTTCAGCACTCGTAAAACACAAGACTCACTTCAGGAAACTAAGATTTTGAAACGGATACCCATGGCACCACAACCTAAAAGAGAAAGTGTGAGAAAGTACTGTGCTGCACAGGCTGTACGGTTTAGTGTTTGGCAGTTTCTAGCTTATGTATAAGGGTAATTGCATAGAATTAAGAGCATTTACTGACCATTTGGTGACTGTTAAGTACTGGATTCTAGTTCACTAAGTAAAGTTTGGACAAAGCAGTCTTCTCACAGCAAAATCTGTTGACTGCTTATTCAAAGAGGAATAGGACTAGCAAAAGGAGGAATTCTTTTGGATTAACTGGAAAAAAAAAAAAAAGAGCAATAAGAAAAACGGATATCCAGATCCCCACACTAAATCATATAGGGCAGCTAAAGCAGGTTTCGTACAAAAGAAGAAGCTTCAGGTCTGTCTGTTAAGAACTACTTTTCCAAAAGTTTGACAAGAGGGCCAGCAACACAGCATAGGTCTGTAGAACCACAACAATGAGTTTCCTGAACAGGAAGGGCTATGATCTGACATTTTAAAAATCAAAACCAGCTCTAAATCATATCTGGAGTATAGTAGGCTACAAGCACACATCCATAACTTAGTGTTGTGAAATTCACAAATTGCAAAAATCATCTCAGATCGTGCAAAAAGTCCTGAGAATATTCCCCTCCCTATCAATTTCACCTTCATTGTGTTCATGCCAAGCTCCAGCCAACTGGCTTGCATCCATATCTCTACTAGAAAAAAAATTATATTTTCCGGCTTCAACAAAATAGACATAGAATTAGCGTTACTAGGATATTGATGACTCGATAGCTAGTATTACTTAATGATCCTACCCAGGAGCTTCAGCACAATCAGGTGTCAACTGTTAAAAACTTAGGATTAAGCATAGTTTCCTATCACTACTTTCTGATATCTCAGCCATGTACAGATGAAACCACTTCAAGGCAAAGCTACCCACCTTGAGAACCACGGTCGTGTCAACGGCACCTTATAGCAACTTGAATTAAAGATGACTGGAAGATCTTGTATGAATAATAAAAATATGAATCTGTTCCCTGAAGGACTCAACCACTGAGACTGGTATTTCCGGGAACAAAAGCAACACCTGTAACTAATTTGAAAAGCATATTTTGCAAATACATGCTAGTCTAGATCTCTACACATAAAGAGATGACATTCGGGAGGCAAATGCGAGTTAACTTGGGCTCTGTTCACACATCAAGTAAAATTCATGACATGAAGATATCGATTAAAGTAATATTATGTGGCTTGTGATATTTTAAGTGTGAAGAAAGCATGATTTAATTTTTCTATAATTATACAAAATATATAAACCAAGACTTACAACAGAAAGTTTTTTATTAACCTCATTTTCAAAAGAGTGACTTTCTAACACTCTTACCCCTTTCCCTATGGATTGCATTTCTAAGGATTTGCTATAAGAGGAGAACAGTACCAATGACATTTTGGATATGTTTGAAATACAGAGAGCAACCATCACCACTGCTCTGATTCTGTATTTTCTCTTTCTCCTGAACTTCCAGAATGGTTCTAGTATCTGATCATGTTGGAGATGAAATAGTTATTTTGGCAAGCTGCCAACCAATTTCTGTTTGAAACTTAATCTCTCTCCACATGGCAATAGAAATAACTGTTTGACCTCTTCTCTTCTTTTTCTTTCTTTTTTTTTTCTTATTTGCGCACAACTTACTCATAACAATGCCATGGTTAAATATGTTCCACCTGAGCAGCTTTTACACCTTTCTGTTTTTCTGCCCATGAATCTCTGACCACTAAGAATCCATGCAGCATCATAAAAAGTGCTGGGGAAAAAAAAAAAAAAAAAAAGCTCTCAAAAAATTTAACTAAAACTAATGCCATAAACCAAACTTTCCTGATTAACATCTTGATGGTATATAACAACTTTGGAACGTGTTCTTTCTCTCTCTAGCAATATATTTACTGCCTTGTACTGAGAGAGGTACTCATACATCCAGATGTACACTAACACCAAGCACACTAACAGCCACAATTCACCACAGTAGTTGAATATACTACTGCAAAGGAAATTGTTTTAAGAGAAATGTCTGATAAAATGCAGTTTGATACAGACATCCAGGAAGCCTAGAATTCCACCATCTTCAACTTTGTGAAAAGTTTGCTACGCTTTTTTACCTTATTCAAGGAAAGGACCCAGAGGAGATTGACTTCAGGTCCTAACCCTAGTTGGGGTTCTACAATGAATTCCGAGAATACAGACTTGTCTTATTCTTACTCTCTTCCCCATGCAGTGGAGATGCAGTACTGTCTGATCTTGTATAGCCATTGTTATGTTCATATAACTTGAGTCTTCAAATGGTTGCCCTATCAATAAAAAAAAAATCGCAGAAGTGAAGTTAATAATTTTCCTCACACGAAAAGCAAAAGGAGCAGTTGAAAAGATTTCCAAAAGGCCTCCTTATTGCTATTATCTCTCTGCAGATATCTTACCACAATGCTCTCAGTATTTATGACACAGGCTCAGTCCACTATATTAAGGCAATAGTGAAGGTGCATTTACAGTGTCTAAAATTGCCTTGCCTCACTTTAGGTCATTGCTGTACAGCAAAAGGAGTAATGAAAATGTAATGGTTTGTAGTGGTATAACTAGAGGCACAGTAGGGTATGATTACATCAACTTAAAAAAAAAAATCACACCCGTAGCTCACACAGCTGCAGTTAAAGATCTGTGTTTAGGTAAAACTTTACAAAGTTACTGAAGGAAGATCAGGTGGCTATGAAAAATGAGTTCACAAAGCACATTAAGAAATGAAAATAGCTAGCAATAAAAGCTATATTAAAAATACACTTGTTAAATGACTCTCACATATCAGAAAGTAAATTCTGCCAAAAACTGGAGTGCTATCAGAGTGCATGGCCATATCAGTGATTTGAACTGTCAGAATCAGTGAAGCTGGTTGTCACTTCTGAGCATGAAAGGTAACACCAGTCAGCTTATGGCAGAAAACATGAAAATACAGACTGGATAAACTTCTCCATGCAAATACAAGTGGTTCGGACCAGCAAAAGGACTGTGTGAAGTTTAGACTAGCTGTCCACTTTTTCTGATTATAGCAGCTCCTCTAAAAAAAAAACCACCCATTTCCAGAGGCACTTGGGTTCTCCTATATCCCAGCTAGAAGACTACCACAAAAAGCTTTAATGACTGTTAAAAATTCTAAATTCTGCATTCTGACCAAGAGCACAAAGACTAATAAAAGTAACAATTTCACTTCAAATATGCTCATAAGTAAAAGTTACGCCCAGACTTGAGAAAATCTTCTGTGCGGCTAGCACATTATTTCTGACAGAACTTGGAAAATAGAGCAGCACAAAAAATATATAAAGAAACATAGGACTGGCATGGAGCACCCAACTTCCAGCTATTTCTGAGGTCAAAGGACCAAAAGTTTTACAGTTCCTACAAGAACCAAGAGGAAGCAGAAAGTGGAGCTGCACCTGCTACACAAGCTGCATAGCTGCCTTGAACTGTTCTCCTTCCTTGGAAAAAAATGGGAAGGCAGAAATAGGGCTGTCAATCATGCAGGGATTTGTTTCAAGATGCGACATTTTCTCTTAAGCCTATTGAAAGTCTGCCCTCAGAGACTTCTTCTGAATGTTGAACAATGCCACTTCCTTAAGATTACTCTGTTCATGGCATTACAGCAACCCCCAACTTTCAGGTTGATAGGGTTATTGTAAATTACAGTGAGTTGCAAACTAGACCAGTAATTCTACTGGTTAAATAGAACCAAACTCTCAGTCTTTATCCATTTGGGCATCTTGCATTTTCAAACTATTAACTGCGTTTGAAGATCATGACGGACAGAATGCAACAGAAAGCAAATAAATGCTATGAGCAAAATGAAATGGGAAAACGCAATATCTTTCTTCCATGGAAATATACCAGAACTGCAGAAGGAGGTTGTGACAGCTTTCCAATACTCTAACGGTTTTGTACAGTCATTTGTCACCACAGAGTCTGCTGCATTACATTTTGTTCAAGGATTATTGGCATATATCTCAAATTGGACTGGGGCAAGCAAATGACAAGCATATTTCATTTTTCTTCTTTATCTATATACTGGCTAGGTGTTTGGATCCAGAACTTTCAGCGGAAGATTATTGACCACTTAAAGCTATCCCCACTTACTGTTCTACGCTGTATCATATCTGTGAAAAAAGATGTGCAATAATGTCTATTACAACCTTTCCTATCTTCAAAGTACTTTTGAGGTAGCTAGATTAACAGTAAACTGCTAATCCAAAGAAAGATAACTCTTTTACTGGTATGAGTTAAACACTGAGTATGTTTGCCAGAAATGCATGGGGATTATGTCCTGAGCAGCTGCCTAAGCAACTGGTTTGTTACAACTTACATGGGATAAATTATTATTTTTTAACACACAGAGGAAAATTTTAGCTATTTAAAGCATATACTTTTGTCTTTACTTATTGATCTGTTACTAATGGGACTCAGTGCCACCCATAAAATCATTATTTTATGGTAAATTGAAGTGCATTACAACATCATTTCAGTAAATTGTATTCAGTGCACAGTAGATCTTCCACTCCTCTTTCCCCAAAAATTTCAGTGAAGCCTTTAACCTTAGTAAGTTACATATCGTTAGCCAGGAAGCACTGAAACATCTTTTTTGTGTACCTGCAATCAACTTCTATTTGGCTGAAAGTAAAATGATTTTGTCCAGAGTCCATCAGTAATCTGTGTTCATCCACTTCTCATTATAGACTGGAAGAAGTTCTGGTACAGCGATGGCTATAGCAAGCGTGTGATATACTGGAAAATGCTTTTCATTAATACCTTGATTTGATATAAATGATGCACGTGCAGTATGTGAACCACATATGCTTCCACAAAACTGAACTCAAATGAGTTATCTTGGACTGGAGTCCACCGGGAGAGCTGGCACCCAAAACATAAGAGCACCTCTGGTAAAGCACACATATTGCTGCCCTCTCCTGGACCGCCTTTCCTCTGGTCCTTTTCCCGGCCCCTTTCCTGTGGAGGTGGCAACTATCTGACAGCAAGCTTCCGTCTAAATCACACAGGGTCTGTCATTTAACCTTTAGTATTCTTAGAGAGTGGAGAGTTGCCTGTCAGTCAACATGCACTGGAGTCTGCCTTGTAACTGACAGTCCCGAATTAAATTAGTGTAAATTAAATTAGCGTGATCTACCTGTTGTAAAGGTATAACTAGCATAGAGACCTAGCTCACCTTTGTCCTGACAGTATTCACACACACAAAAAAAAGCTCAGATTATTCCCTAAAGGAGGAATTAAGAAAGCCTTCTCCTTAGGCTCCTCTGTTCTCAGTGTAGAAACAGTCTTCGCTCCCTTTAGGTTTTTCATTCAGCAATATCAGAAACTTCTTACTCCAGTACTGTTTCCCCTTAAACATTGATATATAGTTAAAACATCTTATACAGTGATGAGAATCCTATATGAAAATTTGATGCAATGCAGAGAATTCTAGTCTTTTAGTTATTTGTGTGTTACTGAAGATAAGAGTTGTTTAGCAAAAAAACGTGATCTGAATCAAGATTGCAAGAGCTAATAATACTTGCTCTTTCAAGGTAACTAATACACTCTTTATAATTGTTTCAGGTTTACAATGTTACATACAGTGTACAAAGAGACTTAATTTAAAAATGACAGTAAACTCAATAAAGTGAAATCATTTTTAATTCCCTTTTTAAATGTGCATTTGAATTCAATACAGATCCATAAGGCACTCTCATAGGTCAAAAAAACCCTAAACATTCTTTCCAAAATAACAATAGTCATGAGGCAATGGTATGTGCACAAAATATAACCTTATCTGTAACTGATAGACAATGAAATCCAAATATTCAGAGTTTGGATGCATTGCTATGTAACGTCATTTCTGTATCATGACACTAATCAGAGTAAATATTGGCACTGTAAATGATTTCTCTTTGGGGTTAGGGGCTTGTATTCTCTTCATATCCCAGTAAAAAATAAACTCTTTAATAAATAAATATATAAAATAAATTATGCTATCTGGAGATGTATAAATAGGTCCATCCTGAAAAAAGTTCCAGCTCCAACTATGATGCATTGACATCCAAGGTCCATCNAAGTTCCAATTCCAACTATGATGCATTGACATCAAAGGTCCATCACTGAAGTGAAGCCACTAAAACTTCATATACAGTTCTCTGGATTTTTTTTAATTATTATTATTATTACTTTACGGTTTATTTCTTTATTTCTTCCAGCTGTTGTTGGATCCACTCTATGTATGTACTTTTTTTTTTTGTAATTTATGGACCATAAGTAATCCAGACAAAATTGCCAAGAGTTTGTTATTTTTAAGAAAGTCACACTCCAACTACCCTCTGGTTACTGGCTACCACATAGTTCAGCAAGTCTGAAGGAGGCTGGTCCACTCTCAGCTTTAAGGCTTTGTCCCATAAATCCAAACATTGGAAGTTAGAGGTTTGGCTATCACAAAGTAGCTTCTTCAAATCCAGTACCCAAGAACACCGCAGATTCCTCACGCTGGTATTGCCATGTATAAAGAGCCAAGATCAAACATCTCTGGTAGTTTTCTTTCCAAACTTTTCTCCTTCCTCAGCTGTATCCTAACACATCTTTGTACAGTTCTGGAACTCTTTCAGGATCCACGGGTCGGGGCAGGAAGTGTGTGAATTTCTGGTGTCTTTTGGACCTTGCCCCATCTCTGGGAGTACCGTCTTTGTTAAGTGCTACGAAGTATCGCCGCCCTGAATCTCCATGTTTGTACACATTGGATGAGTAAGTGTTGTACCAATTTTCCTCAAATTGTTCCCTGAAGATGCACTCAGAAGTTAGTTTCTCCTACAGAAAGAAAGGAGAAAGAAAAATAAGTCAAGCTGTAACTAGGTATCTGAACACAAAAAAAAATGATAGAAACAAAGTGTCTTAGGCTTTGTGCTGCCTTACTATTCATTTAGCTGTTAACAAAACAAATCCAAGAAAAGTATGTCGACCTGACGTGGAGTTTGGAAGGCTAATTTATCCTTTTTTCCTCTAAGAACTGGACCTGTACATACGCAAATTTTGGATTTAAACACACATTAGATAACTCCTTCTCTACGAACACATTACTTATTTGCGATTTAACTGAAATTCACCTGACCTATGGGAATTTAACAAGCAGAGTTCTGTCTTGAGGTATCCACCACTCTAGAAATGAGATTTGGTGGAGGGACACAGGTGCAATGTAACAGATCAGGAAAGTATTTGCATGGGGTATATGTCACTTCTCACATTTTAAACAGGAAGACTAATCACGACAAGAAGAAGGTTATCACTACTTTCATTTTGTTGGGAGGATGCTGCTGTGTATTGCACAAAGGAAAGCTGCCTTCACCTCAGTTTCTAAGCTGTATGGTCTCCTTTAAGTGCCATCACCTCAGTTTCTAGACTGTATGGTCTAGTTTAGGTGCAAGCAGTATGTCAGCAGGTCACCATTTCATATTTGTTCAGAACACTGATTGCCACCGAATTAAAGCCTTTACAACACTTCTAGGCCAAAACCCTTTATGGATTAAGATGAATAATGAAGAAAGCCACAAATAACAACACACACTTTTCTCATTTTTTAGAGAAGGTATTAATCACTTCTAACATAAAATATTAGTTACAGGTAAACTATATATCAGTCAGTCCCAGAAGCAACAGAAACAGAAGTAACAAACAACAGGCATTAACTGGAGAAACACAATAATTTATCTCAAAATGTTTTAGAACTTGGAAGGAGTCTGAGACCCTAATGGTATTGGAAAAAATCAAAGCTTGCATTTTACAGTGATATGTTGAAGTTATTCAACAAATACAAATCAACTGTAATGAGTACAAGCTTAATTTCATCCTTAAACACAAGCATTCCAGAGTACTGGACCTCTGGGTACTTCCAACACACTTGCATCATTCCAATTTTTCAAATAAGAGTGGTGACTAACTGTGACACATGGTGCTTTCTTCTTTTTTCCCAGCTTTTGAAAGAATGCTTTTACATCGAAAGCTGGTACCTGGAAGTACTCCCTGATGACCTGTAAAGGAGCATTAGGCCCTACATAAAATAAGTCAGGGTACTATATTAATAGTTGTTTACTTGTTCCATAGCTATCCTTTTAAGTTTTTTCCACACACATTAAATGTTTTTGATGACAGAGTATATACTATGAAACATTTGCAGTATTGATAAAAAGCAAATTAGATACTAGGCAACTTAAATGTTGAATAGCTAGTTTAATTGGCTATTTTTGTCTTAAATTAAGAGGAATGTTTCTCTTCAGTTCTCTTCATCTAGGAGAGAGAAACTTCTGCCAACAAACCATTAGTATCCAAGGCTATACCATACACTTAAAGAAATTATACATTTTAACAGGAAAAGATGTGTTTTAAAAGTAAAGTCTGCCTCAGCTAGTTACTAGAGGTGGTTGCATAGTGCTAATAAGTGAATCAAAGCTTCAACATGTATGACCTGACATGAAAGTAGTACTTACAGAGCCATAGAGTTCTCCCTTCTCGTTCATTCCAAGGTAAAGGCCACTGTCCACACCTCTTATGCTGACCAGTCCCACTGCCACACTGATGAATTCAAGGATACCTGATTCCCAAAGAAAAAATAAAGACAAAAAAAGGTTAATTCAACTTGTGACAAAAAAAAAAAAAAAAAACAAACAGACAAACATCCAAGATGTAGTTGAAAGCAAGTGGGAAATGTACATATAAAAATATGGCCTACTTTTTCTGAAATTTCAAATTCTATATGAAAATGTATACAACTTTCACAAGAAAGCAGTTCTTTGGTAAGAACTAAAACCTTTGGTACTATGCAGTTGCAATCTGTAATGATTAGACACTATTTGCCAAGCTGCCTGCTCAAACATCGGAAGATAGGTTTGGATTACCTGAAAATATACTTTACTTTCTCTATAGCATTATCTTAAAAAAACATTTCCATTATTAGATCATTTGAATAGAATTCAAAGTACAGATGGGATTTTTATATAGCAGAATCTACCCACAGAAAAAAAAAGAGTATTTGCCAGACATCTTATCTAGCATATGGGCCCACACCTCTTGACACACCTTGCTATCTTCAGTGCAGGCTTTTTATGTGTATGAAATATGCTGGTAACTTGGTAATGTTTGGATTATAGCATTATTTATATTACATTTGCCCAACATGTAATATATGTTAATAATATAAAGTATTCGGGAGATGAGGCACTATTTGAAGCCTGCAATTTGGCAGGCATATGCCAGCCTATTTAACCAATTGATATGCACAGATTACAGTACATATAAAACATGAAAGGGGATGTGTGAACTGGCTTTTTGGAAGTTGTTAACAATGTAAACAAAGCCTCATACCCAAGATTTCGCTGTGCAACAGCAAAACCACAAAACAGTAAGAAAATCTCAATCCAAGGAAAGTGGTTCTAAATAGTGAATTTGATTTTGACTATGTCTTTCTGTCTATTTGCTGTATTTATGATTACTCTTTTTCATTCAGGACCATTTTCCACTGCAAGACAGATGGAGGACTGTCTGGACTATACAATAATTTAAAATGTTTTGAATTTTAGTTGAGCTTTGACAGGTTTCTTAGTTATCTCACCAAGCAGCAAAGAGTATAAATCCTTTACAGTGAGCAATCATTAAATACTCTATTTAAGTTATTTAGTCATCATTAAAAAGCCTACAGCACAAAGTCCCACAAAAAGAGGTGGAGGTATTTTGTCTTTCTGGCATCATTTTCAAAGCCACTCTTTTTCAAAACTACAATAAGCAGGTGATTCAACCCACAAAGCAACCACATCAGACAAACCTGCAGAGAATAGTGGTAAAGGAAGAACATTTCTAAAAAGCCCAGAAAGTGTTTGATCTGGGGCTATTTTTTTTCTTCCTTTTTAAGCAAAGATTTATTTCATGTTTACACGCTGTAGGAAATCTCCCTTCTGAGAAGAACTGTTTGACTACTGCTCTTTAACTTCTGAAAACATCCACGTGTTACAAAAGCAATTAAGAGCCACTCCAGCAGACTGTTTTTGGCTATGGGGATGATGATCGGAAACTCTTAATCACCTTTTTACGACTGCTAAATCAATACACGCCAAAACTCACACGTAGTTAACAGCGGCAGGTTTGTTCAGATGTTTGGTGCCTACGACTGCTGTTTCGGAGTTACTCTCGTACCGCAGGAAGCATTTACGTTTCGGGGTTGCCTTCACCTCCTTCTGGTTTATCGACAGCGAAAGTACAGGGCGGCACTTTAGGTACCGGAGCACAGAGGCACGTTAGGTCCCCCCGCTTCAGCTTTTCCGTACTGCAAAGCGAAGCGGCCTCACGCAGCCTAAGGGCCAGCGTGACAGAGCCCGCGAGCCCTGCTACCCCGCAAAGACCCCGGCAGCGGGACCCCCCCACCCCCGCGGCAGGGAGCAGCGGCAGAAGGCGCAGCTCCGGCCGCAGCCCGTCCCGCGCAGCCCGCGGCTCCTGCCCGCCCCGCGAGGCTGGCGGCGGAGCTGGGCCCCACCGCCCGCTGCCGCCGCACCTCCGTCCCGGCAGC
>VXAL01019218.1:168291-185449 GCA_013399475.1 Chauna torquata
TCCGCTGACAGGCCGCGCTTCGGGCCGGGCGGAGGTGGAGAACGTCGTCCCTCGCCCTCCCACATCGGAGGCGTCTCCGTGAGCTGGCCGAGGGCCGGCGGCGGGGCTGCCCCGGGGCCGGTGCGCGGTGTTAGCCAGCCTGGAGCCGGCCCGGGCGGGAGGCAGAGCATCCCCCGCTGCCCGCCGGAGGAGGAGGCGGCGAGGGCGGCGGCCAGGCCTGCCTCCGCCGGAGCTCCGCAGCGGGGCAGAAGAGACACCGCTGCAGCCCAGCGGGGGCTGCCAGCGCCGGGAGGCTTTCGCTGCACCGCCGGAATGCGAACGGTGTGCGTCTTGCGCTGTTCTCAAACTTTGGAGCTCTTAACCAAATTCTTTTTCTTTTTTTTTTTTCCCGATTATAAAATATTGTTCCGCAAACAGAACCGCTACTGGTAGCACAAAACCTGTATTTTGTGTTCTTCGTGTTTGGGACAGTTATCTTTTTAACATAACGCTTTCTGTGGAGCAAGAGGTTTGTGCAGGACTTTGTGAGAAGCGATGGCATAGTGGCAGGTGCTAATAAGTAACACTTTGGTTGGGCTGATTCAGCAGATGCGTTGGTTGACTAACCATGGGTAGCTAGAAACCAGGTTGACATCAACTAGGAAACTGAGATTTCCCATGATAGGGTGAAACTCCTGCATAGTGCTGTACTTAGAATATGATAATGGTGGTGGATTTTTGTTGTTGTTAGAAAGTACATATTTTCTTAAATGTCAGGTGGTTTGTCAGGATAATGTCTTCTAAGACCAAAAATCAGTGGTGTGAGTGGCCTGCTTTCTTTAGATCAAGTTTATGTTATAATATGTGTGGGAAGGGGCTCCACATTTTTGCAGTGGAGGCCTTAGGCTTAAATATGAATGCTGTTAGTGCTTTTGCATTTTGCAATTGTTAGCCAAAAGGCAGATTCTATAGGCAGCATCATTTATGAAGGGAAGGTGAGTCAGATACTTTTGGTTCTGCGTGTACTTCTTGTCTTGAATGTGTTGGTAAGGCACAAGAGAATCTAAGAAACTCTTTCAGCCTTTCATGCTGTTTTGTTTGGATAGAATTTTACATCATTTGACTTATCCAGTCTTAATTTTCAGGCTTCTTTTGAAGGAAATATGGCTGCTGTACCCTTGAAAAGTCAATAAATTTAGTGTGATTTGTAATTACAAATTTTTACACACATAACTTCCAAAGTGTTGAGGTTGCAAAGTCTAAAGTTTTAGATGTCAGAATTAAGGCTAGATTTGAATCAATATAAAACAAAGTGTAAAATAAAATGTATCTTCTGCGTATACACAGAATATTTTTGAATGTTACGGAGACAAATATTGGCGGGGGGAGAAAGGAGCATAAAAATAAACATGTTAATTTTTTATATGTGGAAAGAGGATGCAATTAATTTGGGTTTCAGTTGGGATAACAAAAAAATTTGAAGGAGTGAGTTGAAATGTGTCCACTCAGCTTGTGTGGCCAGACTAAATGCACAGAGACTGTTATCTTGTCTTTGTGTTGCATCTTTTATTTTTGAGTGAGTGGTCTCATTGATTTCATATTGCAGATCTGAGTGCTCAGCATTCCTGAAAAAGCATTATTTCAATTCTGCCCCCCTCCCCCCCGCCCCAAAAGTGAAGATCAAATAGAATTTTTGGTTTGAGTTAGTGGATTCCTGTGCTCTCTTTTTTTTTTTTTTTCAATTGTTGACTGTTGTGCTGCTTAAGGGTTTGTGTGGCAATAGAGAAAGACCATAGTTTGATACCGGATCTACCTGTTGAGCTATCAAGAGTAGACTGACCACGAGCTCCATCTGTGATCTGTACTCCATTTATGATTGCACTCTAGACCTGTGTTGAACACCCACTCTTTCATTACAGGTTTCTAAAATACATTCAGAAGTGTGTTCTGGGGGAAAAAAAGATGCAAATATTGCTTTCAAATTGGTATTCATGGTGTTGTGCAATGGTAATGTGTTGTTCCTTATCTTCCCTCTAGCAGGATGCTTTTCCCAGATGCTTTTTTGGAAGTAAGGCAGCTGCAGTCCCTGCTCTCACTTTCTGATGCCGTAGTGAACTACAGTAACTGCTAGAAGGAATTACACTGAATGGTTTTTGCCTCATCTCTGGGGCTCCGTATAAGCAGGTGGAAGTGTTGAGGTGACTTAGCTAACAAAATGAATATTTTTGGATGAAGGTTTTTATAGGCTCACGACTTCTTAATAGAACACCCGCTTAAAAGAACAGTCCTGACACTGAAGTGATCATCCCCTGCAAAACCTGAAATCCTTTCTTCAAAACATGGAATTGCTGGAGATTCTTAACAAATTTCAAACGTTCTAATGTAGGCAAAACAAAACCCATCTCCTCTCATGGTTTGGTTCCATTTAAAAAAAAAAACCACGATTCTGAGACATTAATTGATGGTGGGTAATTTAATTTTTAACAGTTAGTGCACAATCAGTTTGTAGGTGAAAACAGTATCACAATGTATTCAAATATTCAAGTACTTAAATATTAAAAGCGATTGTCATGGTTTTGGCTGGGACAGAGTTAATTTTCTTCATAGAGGCTCACACAATGGTGTATTTCGGATTTTTGATGAAAAGAGTGGTGGTGGTTTTGGTTGCTACAGAGCAGTGTTTACACAGAGCCAGGGACTTTTTTGCTTCTTGTGCTGCCCTGCCAGCGAGGAGGCTGGGGGTGCACAAGGAGCTGGGAGGGGACACAGACAGGGCAGGTGACCCAGACTGGCCAAAGGGATGTCCCATACCATGCGGCGTCATGCTCAGCAATAAACCTGGGGTAAAGAAGGAGGAAGGGGGGGATGTTGGAGTGATGGCATTTGTCTTCCCAAGAAACTGTTACGTGTGACGAGCCCTGCTTTCCTGGCAGTGGCTGAACACCTGCCTGCCCATGGGAAGTAGCGAATGAATTCCTGGTTTTGCTTTGCTTGCATGAGCAGCTTTTGCTTTACCCAGTGAACTGTCTTTATCTCAACCCATGAGTTCTCACACTTCTACCTTTCTGATTCTGTCCCCATCCCACCTGGGGAGAGTGAGCGAACGGCTGTGTGGTGCTGGGCTGCCTACCAGGCCTAAACCACAACAGCGATCAAGAGTACTCAAGATAGATACGGATGAGGCAGCTATAGCTAGTCCTTATTTCTTGAGACAGCTTTTTGTGGAAGTGTAGTAAGCAGAACTGCCTTGTTGTTTTCTCTAGGCAGCTCCAGCAGGCAGCAGAATAGGTTTCTGGTCCCCCTAGGTACTGAAAAAGATGTCTGTCTTTTAACCTAGTTTGTTTTGACTTTCCAAGAACGACTTTCTTCACGCAGGCCACCTGCTTCCAGGTAACATTCATATGGCCTGTGAAAGTATCGTGAGAGTTGTACTTGGCGCTTCAGATTCTACCACAGAGTCCAAATAATGCTTGGGAGTAGTGGAGGAATAGTTAAGAATATGAGATTATCATATCCACCTTGGTAGTTTGTTGCTTTGTCCTACTCCTTGCATCTAGTATTTACTGGTGCTCTAGTGTTTTGTGTATGGAACCAATAAACCTTAAGAGGGTTTTGAGATTGCAGGCCTAGCACTGAAGATTATGGAGATGTTGATGGGGCACTTTCCAATTCTTGGCCAGTTCAGAAATGAGGTACATCATTTGAGAGTAGCTGAAAAAAACTATTTCAGTCTCCTGGAGAACCAGAGTGTCAGAATGGTCTGCAGATCTTTCTGTGCTGTGAAATTCTTATGGTATGAAACCTGATGAGCAACGGATTTGTGAATTTACGTACAGGTGAATAAGAAGTTGCTCTTTGCTAGAAATCAAATAAGCTCCGATATGTGTCACCCACATGGGATGAATGATGTGGCAAACTCTTCGAACAGGCAAACCTCATGTGGTCAGTGCAAAAAAAAATACTTGCTTGACCGAGTATATCGTTGGAGGTATTATGGTTGAGAGTAAGATTTGCTACAGATGCATGAACCTAAGCTCCACATAGGATTCCCTTTTCCCACATACTTTTCTAAGAATAATTCCAGTCCTGAGAACTAGGGGGTTTATATGTAATTACATGGAGCAAAATCTTGGATATATAGCAACAGTTTTGCTGTTGAATTCATTACCAAAGTCCACAGAGCCTTCCACTTAATTTCCAGATAGCTTACACATGATGTTTCAGACCTGCTGGTTTCATGCATGAAGGTTTCAGTGAAGACTGGGAGAGCTTTGGAGGTCTAGGAGATGCTTATGCAGAACAGGAAACTCTTTGAAAGAACTACTGTTTTGATATAGATTCTCTGTACTGACAACTGGGAATGGTATTGACCCAAAAAGAGCCCTGATCCTGAAGTTTTCAGACAACGTACTGTTCATGAAGTATTTAACTTGACAGAACAGCTGTGCATCATGCTTTTTCACCCAAGTATAACAGTGTTAGAAAAACGTAATCCAATGTCAATATTTGTCTTCCACTTCCTTGCTTGCATATTCCTTACTTCCAGTGTCTTTTCTACAGCTTATTAAATCTTTCTCGGAAATACCAATGAAGGCATATTCAGCACCCCAGAGAGATCTTTTCCATAATTGTGTTGTTGTTGCGTAATGGTAATGAACTCCAGCTCCTTACATCCAGACCTTTTTATAAAATAGCTGCTGAGAATCACTTCCTTCAGAGGTGACTTAGGAATTAAAAGGCAGATTGAGAAGAGACAGGCACAGAAGATTTACTTTATCAGGTTTCTTGAAGGCACGCTCATCTCAAGGAGAAAGATGCTGCATACTTCGGATGTTTCTAGAGGGCTTTTCCCTTCTACCTCAGCAGTACTATCAAACTCCCTCTTTGTGAAAATACTCAAAAGGTCAAGTCTATTTGTAGCAGCACATTTCTGAGTGGATTACGTCATATATTTCCAACTTTGTGAGATGAAGAACAAGACTTGAACTACAAAAAGTAAGGCAAATTTCCCTAGGGAGTAGGCTCTTCTGCCTGCACAAAGAGGATGCTGCTGTAAGAGATGCATAAAGGATCATTTTCACGAGGGTTGCTTGTAGCTTACCTTTTTCCATGTGCATTGTGCATTTCATGTAGCAGGTCAATTGGCTGATAATGTGTGAAGCTCCTGACTCTAATCACCCTCAGAAGGACAGTGCTTGCCAGCCAGCTGTGGTGAGAGCCACAGTGAAGGAAAAGGAATGTTTACCTCTCAGCATTATTTCTGTGTTCCTCAAGATGTTGAAAAGGGATGATACATGTTTGGGATAGACAGATCCAGCTACTGCATGTTTCAGTCTTGCATGCAGCGAAGCATATGGACGCGTATAAGCAGGATATACATGCTGACTGAAGCTTCTAGAAGAACTGCTAGAGTTTAAGTAATTTGCATGTCAGACATATAAGAAGGACTGTTGGAGAATATTTTGGTGTAGTATTTATTTTGGAGAATTTCTGGAGTAGCTGTGCTTATAGATAAACATTGTTACCCCAAGAATTTCCTGTAACGGAATTGTATTTGAACAGGGCCCTTACAGCATTTTAAACACATGCCAGCTTCCTATGCATGTAAATATTTTAATATAATAATGTCCTTATCTCAGAGAAGAGGGATCAACTAACAAAATTGTTGGCTGTGCTACATCTAAGTAGTCTGCTAGAAATATAACTTCACTAAGCATCAAAATGGTTTTTGTCTACTCTGGGATTTTCCCACACTGGGAATTTGACGTTTAACCTTTTGGCCACCCAGCATGAAAACAAAACTGTGCTACTTTTATCTACATGGGAGCATATTAAATAAGCCTGAAGTCAAATATAAGTGAAGGAAGTAAGGAACAGCATTGCTTTGAAAACCTTTTTATTTTAATAATTTGCACAGATTCTCATTGATGGAAGACAGATTACTTTGCAAGCAAAAATTCAAAGAAACTCACTCACTTGAAGTAAATTAAAGATTAAACTACTGCAACATAACATTTTTGACTGCAAGCAAAAGGTACTTTTAGTAGCAAGTGTTGGCTTCTTTAGCTAAAATAGTCTTGCCTTTATGTCAGTTGGGAAAAGCAAAAGAACACTGATTTGACTTGGAACACAACAAACTTGTGTTTTTTATGATCCTGATGAAGCAGTTCGCTTCATATACATTTATGTACAGTATGTATGTTTTTACCTGTTTGTTTTGTAAAATATTTTGCATTAGTTGTAGATATTATTAGAATCTGAAAGTTGGAGTATTGTTCTGGATTTTGATAGATTCTTTTGGATTACTTCTGCTTGTAGGCACCCATTTTTCTAATTTTCAAACAGCAAAGCCTGTATCTGGCATTTAAGCTTGTCTGTGTGGGGAAAAATAAATCTTTGGCCACAGAATAACACTTCTGAATTACTGACTTAACATACCATGAGACTAACACTTGGCAAAGAACATTTCTTTTGTGTTTTTATAATAGGAAGAATAATGATTTCATGTTTTATCTTCTGCACCTTACTTCCACTGAACCTGAGCAGTATCATTACCATTTATTGATGTTTTCAAATAGTTTGAGGTCATAACTACAGCAACATTTCAATTACTCTGATGTCACTGTGCGAGCTCACATCTTGCATTAGGCCATCTTATGGCAGTGTACAGTTGCTGCATGGATTTCACTGTCAGGCCATACAGGTTAATTCATGTTATACCAAATTCAGACAGATCATATCTTTGAGATAAGGGAGCCAGTAAGACAAATATGGGACCAGAAATGGGGATTAAACCATGCTTTAAGGAAGTTCGAGTAGTACATGGAAATCTTTGGTGGGAGCACTGGACTTTGAAGGCTATTTGACTTTTCTCTGCTTGCAGACACAGTATGTGAAAGATGGACCCAAAATGGGAGTGAGTTTTGGAAAGTAATTTTGCTTGATAGAGACCCTAGATTTCCTTCACTTAAGTTTTTGGTGTGATTAAAGGGAGAAAATACAGAGGGAGTGTCACTCTAAAAGAGGTGCTACAAGGACTGCTTTCAAAGCTGGCTGACTTACGAACGTCGAGCGACGGTAACAAAGATGTACCTTCATCTGAAGGACCACCACTCTGTGGGACGTGGTGGTGTTACTGTAGCTTTAGATGCAGCAGATTCTCTAAATGCAGCACTTCTAGAAAGTAGTTGTTAGGAATTGTACTAAGTCTTTGGAATATGTTAGTGAGAGAGCGTTATCATCATATTTTCATTTGCTTAATAAATTTGAAACTTTGGAGGCCTTTACCAGATATTTCAGGCCATTTGTAATACATTTGTAGCAGAGATTTACAAAGGAAGGCATGTATAATTGAGGTGTGATACCGTCCATTCAGAGATGTACCCTGCCAAAGTTATTATTTGGTCTTCAATTTAATTTTTATTTACCATGTTTTGATAAGCTGATGTTAATATGGGCTTTCTTCTGAAAAATGTTTCCCTCTTTTTCCTTTGTCTGGTGGTGGCTTTTGTGTAAGTCCTGCATCCATTTAATGCATTTTAGGAAGTGCTTTGAAATGTCTCCTCTGTGTGAGAATTAGGTATGTGTATGTACATCTGTGTTAGGGAGTTTTAAGAACAGCAAGAAAATAGGCCGAGACGAGCTAGGTTTTTCTCCTCGGCTGATACACACCAAGCCACAAGCTGTCCATTCCTGGTTCAGCAGGACGGAAGGCAGATGGAAGCCAAGGCTGTACATAACAGCACCCCAAAACGCTGCGGTTGGGCCAGCGCGGTGTTCCCTCCGCAGTGCTCGGGAAAGGCTATGGCCTAGGATGTAGGAGGCAAAATACAGAGCAGCAAGGCACTGGAGTTGGAAAGAGGAAGGGCAGAAGGATGAGAGCACCAAACTGTTTGGTTACAGCTCTTAGTGCTTAGACTTTTGTGCGAATAGGGAGAAGATGATACCTTGTTTGTGAGAGCTGCTGAGCCTCAGTCTCACCCCTTTGTGTCTACTTCCTCAGTTGTGAAGGTGGAAGGGTGGGAATTACAGCCTTCAGGTGGCTTCTTCGTTTCAGCCGTGGGGCTTTTTTTTCCTGCAAGTTCAGCAAAGTAGATTGGCATACATGTGCAGATATGAGTAGCCGATTAGTTCCTGTTTAAAATTTAGATAATACTGCTATTTGGAAGTTCCTGCCGTTCTGCTTGAAGGAAATGGCCATGTCCAGTTTTCAAAAGGCAGAGAACCATAACATGATACGAGATCATTGTAGTTAGTAGGCAGGATTGCCAAGAGGATTAGTAAACAGAAGCATAAAAAAACTCCACTCTTTTGTTAGTCAGAGAGATTTACTTTCATGGAAGCTTTTGAAGATTGTTGGTAATTACAGAAAGATTTAGACTGGATAAGCTCTTGAAACTTCAAATAGAAATTGGAATCTTATTGAATGCTATCCACTGCTTCACCAACAGCACCTTCCCTGAGGTATTCACTATCTGCTTTCTGTGTCTTGTTCGTGTGTCCATTAGATTTGATACCAGTGCTGTTACAAGATTGATTTCATATTTGTGCCCAGGTTAGGCAATTGAGAACAAACATGACGTCACTAAAATTCTCAAACTTGCCTCACTGGGTTATGGTCAGCTAATGTTGGGAGAATATGTTGAGGAGACATTTTTTAACTTTGTGTTGAGACTTTCTTAAATGAATGCCTGAAAAGGTATGGGTTGAGGTAATATTTTAGAATGTCTTGACTTTTTAATTAGCATATTAAGTAGTTCCTAATAATTACAGATTCTATGCAAGAGAAAGCTACAGTAAGTTTCATGAATTGTTAAGCAGTAATAGAAGAAGGAAAGCTTTCAACAGGAAATGAAGAAAAAAATAGCATTATTTCTATAGATGGTTTTACTTGGCAGTTTGCTAAGGCTTGCACCTAGAGGCTTCTGCAGCCAAACCCTGCCTAGACTTTACTTGGACTCTTGATATACGAGTCCGGTGATCTAATACAGTAAGGTAAGCCTGTATACATTTGTTTGAGTTCATGTCAGATCAGTAGCATAAATAGCTTGTTCTGATTCTTTCAGGTGAAACCACAAAGTTCAAAATAAAGTGGTACTTTTATTCCTCAGAATAAAATTATGCTTAAGCTTGTAGTTTCCCCATCATGCTAACCCAGAATAGATGCAGGTTGCTGCTGGAAGAGATGATGTTTTCTTTCCCATAAGCTACAAATTTCTGTGGCCTAGGATTTGGAGCAAATACTGTTCTTGTGGGATAGATCCAGGAACTTACTTGGCTAAAAAATAGCACCAAGAAAACCAAAAGTGTCAGATCAGTTCTTTTATCCAGTTTGACACCTAGCAAGTAGAGCATACAAGTGCCAGAGCAAGGACGTGCAGGGTCATAAGAGATGCGGCTCTTTTTGGTGGCCAGCAGTATTCATATGGGGTTACAATGACTTTTAGCCAGAGGGTAGAATACTGACATTGCTGTATAGCCAAGGGGAAAATGTAGATTGGCTAACATGAAGCAGAAACTAAGATTTTGGAGACCAGAGTGCTGGCATGAATTAAGTTTAAGCATGTCTTAAAAAATGTTATGTTTGCAGTATGTTGTTTTATATTAGCATAGAGTACTTAAGGTAATGTTAAAATATGCCTGCGAATTTCACAAATACTTTTCTAAGTGTCTCCAGAGAAATAGTAAGCAGCAGTACCTGAGATGGTGTGAGTTTCTTGACAGCAAAAAATCTCAACATGCTCTCCAAATATTAGTAGTCATCAAAAGGTGAGATGATATTTCTTGAATGATGCATTATCTACAGATTCTCCTGATTATGCATGGTTGATGACGACTGATTACAATCAATTACACATACTGCATGGGTAATATGGCCTTGAAGCAGTTTCTTTTCTGAAAGTTTACCTTGCATACGTACTGCTTTATTACTCATGCTTACAACTGCATTTATTCAAAAGCATGTTTGTAATAGTGATAAAATAACCTGTATCAAAAATAAGATTATTAAACTTCAAATACAAGGAAAATCAGTTATGTTGCTACAAGTGCTACCAAAACAACTGAGTTGTGTAAATCCCACATGAAGGCATAGCTTGAATGCCACTGGACTGCGAGAAGGATAAGTAAGACCATATTCAAACAACAAGATAGCACATACATATTTTGGCTTGCATATGGGTATGTCAGAAGAGAATTCATCTTCCCCCCCCNGCTGGAGAGGGACCCTGTATCAGGGAATGTAGTGACAGGTTAAGGGGTAGTGGTTTTAAGCTGGAAGAGAGTAGGTTTAGATTAGACATTAGGAAAAAATTCTTCACTCAGAGGGGGGTAAGGCACCGGAACAGGTTGCCCAGAGAAGCTGTGGATGCCCCATCCCTGGAGGTGTTCAAGGCCAGCTTGGATGGGGCTTTGGGCAGCCTGGTCTAGAGGGAAGTGTCCCTGCCCCGTTGCAGGGGGGTTGGAATTACATGGTCTTTAAGGTCCCTTCCAACCCAAACCATCCTATGATCTATGAGTCTGTCGTTCTAAGTTGAGTTTGTAGGTCTGGTTGTTTAGAACTTTTTTTGTCACATTTAATTTAGTAATAATTTGGAGAAGATAAAACATGGAAGACCACAGTGCCATGTTTAAAGTTGTTTTTCTGGGAATAATATAGAATATTTGTATGTAGAGCAGTCTACTGAAAGTTAAGTAAATGTTAAGCATTTCTATTACTATTACTTTCTATGACAGTTTTTTGCCATTGAAACTAAACTCGATTTTCTCCTCCTGCCCCGGAAGCAATAATTTCAGAGACAGTCCAGAAAGAGAGCTATGTACTCAGTAGTTCTTTTTTCTTCCTTCTAGAAGGCTGGTTAAAATGTCCTAGATAAAATATTGAAGTACTAAGACTCCCATATATATAAAATAAAGAAATTGCAAGTTTTCTGTTACACTGTGATTATGTATGTGATTTTTTTTTCCAAATAGCGTTTGACCTCTTCTAGACACATTCTACAAACAATTTAATTTCTGAGTTATGACTGAGGCCACAAAACTTTGTTTCACTGCAGTGAAATGCACTAATGTTTTTCTTTTTAAGGAGGTTGTTTGGAAAGCAGAAGAAAAGTGAGACAACATTTTTGATGCCCCATCTAAATGTGCCTTTGCTTCTAATTGCTGAAATCTGAAAACTATTCTATGTTTCTGAAAACCAATTTCCATTTGTAGTTGTAGGATTATTATCTCTTGGTGGACAACATCTGCAAACATCTCCTTGTTCTCTTTGTGTTTAGATTCCTCTCTCAAAACACAAAATGTATTTGGCTGTTTTCTTAGTTGTTAAAAGACAAATTGACATTACTTAAATTGTTGCTGCTACTTGCCTCTACCTAGTCAATTTTGACACCTGAAGAATTTTAGAGATTGTATGAAATGAGTAATGAGGACAACAGCAGAATAGGTTATTTCACTGGTAAAATACTGCATTCATATTTTAATATACTGGGAGAAGTTAGCTATATCGTTGCTCTTCTTTTTATGAAACAATTTGGGTTTGATCTTTTTCATCTCTGAAAATAATATTTAAGAAACTTGCAATTTCTTCAAGTTGCTGACTCCACAGAGGAATTTGCCTCATTATGAGCTAAAAGGTTTTCAGTTAGTGGTATATTAGTTAGTAGCATATTTTCTGTTTAAAGCTTTGACAGTATAAAACAAAGGTATAACAACTTAGAACACCTACAACTTTGTACTACTAAGTTTACAAATAATCAGTGGGATGGTGAATATAGCAGAATCTCCCAACATCTATAAGCTCTCATGAGTTGTGTGAACTTCATGCCATATGGTACTTCTGTAACTCCAGAGGAGTAATTCTGCTCTTACTGTGTTTCCTGAGTATGGTAGCTTTGATTGCAGTAGATCCTCGAAGTAGCGGTAATCATAGAAGGTTTACACTGGGGAGTATTGTAGAGGTGTTTTGCCTATTACTGTCAGCAGCTGTATTCTACATGAAGAAGCAAAGAAGCAATTAAAAAAAAAAAAAGTATTTCATTCTCTTCTGGAAATGGCAGACAACTGAAATAATTTTGACAAGTCATTTCAAGTCTGACTGCTCAAGTTACACTGACTCCTTTGAGTTAAAATTGCCTCCCTTTCTATAATTCATGAGCCCAAGTTCTCTTTTTTTCTCTGAGCTTGGGTAATGTCATTTCAATGCATGAAGATTTATTGTTAAAATTGTAGAAGACTGCAAATGATAGCAGTGAAATCCTAATTTCAGCTCTTGCCATGCAGAAATATTTGGATGGATTTGACATTATGAATTATCACCTTTATATTTACAGTTTCTTCAGGCAAATGGCAGTGGCAATTGTTAAACAATACTTTTCGTACGTTAAAATTGTTTCCTTCTGTCTTTGAAGGTTACAGAAAACAGATCAGACCTTGAAGATTTACACCTTTATGCGACACCTCGGGAGCAACGGTTTCGTAGGTTTGCCAGTTTAGAGTTTGAAGGACAGCTATATATGACTCCATATGACTTCATTCAGGCTGTCACAAATGATGAACCCAAACGTAAGCAGGAGTTTTATATTGATAAAATTGCTAGGGGAATGATGGTGGTGTATGTTATTTTTCCATTCATTTTCGTTTACTACTGTTGTTTCTGATTGTGGTGACAAGATGCTGAACCTTCCAGAATTTTATCTTTAATTGTATTCAAATGCATGCAATCAGCATCCTGACTGTTGTTAGACTGTAAACATTTGTATACTATTGTTTGATTCTCTCAGAAGTCATCAGGTAAACATTCTTGTCTTAGAGGTCACACACAGCTCAATTGGCGTGAAAGACAAATTCATTTTTACCACGTGCATTGACACGGTTACACTTCTGGTTTCTTTCCAAGCAGGCCAGTATTGCTATAAAACTCGTACCTCCTTCTGTGTGTACTTTCTGTGTAAATAGGCAGGCAAGATACCAGTACTCTAAATAATTTAGGATAACATTGCTTTGCAATTGTTGCCATCGTAAATTGTCATCTGATATCATTTGGGTTGTTTTTTTGTTGTTGTTGTTTGTTGTTTTGGTTTGGTTTGGTTTGCCCTGCAGAGTTCCTATAAGCATATCATGGTCTTATAAATAACATATTTTGAGTAGGAGTTTCAGTCCTTCAGGGGATCCACTTTCTACATTTAAAATTTGCCAGAGGCAGCACTATCTGTTAATTAAATTAATGAAAAATAAACTATCAACTTTAGCTCACTTATTCTAAAATTTTTGCTTCAAGTATCAGAGTGACGAAATAGTAAGGTGACTATTAGACTACATTGCTGATCTAGTTTGATTTTCTGGCCCTCAGGGTTGCAGTGCATTGGTAGCAGCACACAACTTCTGGAAAAAGAGAGTGTCTTTGCTCAGATGTGACGTGCATAATACCTTACCGTAGATTTCAGGAAGAAAGACCTATACCACAAAGCTAAAATAGAGAGCAGTGAAAAGCAGGTAAAACAGTTGAGGAGAGCTTTAAGCTGTCTGTGTATTTTTTCCCATTGTTCTGTTAACTCTAATGAAACAAAGAGGAAAGAATTCAGCCATGGCACATCAGAGTTCAAAACTTCCATAACTTTTGAATAAAGATGTAATGTCATTGTAACAGTGAAGACAGAAGATAGAGCTTAGATGGTGAAAACTTGCAAAACTTTGAAACATTTACCAGGAAGCAAATCTTCATTCTCTTTTTTGCTCTCCAGTTGAAACAAAGCAGATTCTTTATCACAGAAATTAATATAATTACACATCAGCACTTTATATCTACTTCTTCTACCCAGATCTCCAGGTCATCCTTTCTCTGTTACTGTCAAACTAGGTTTCACCAGCTTTTCCCTGGGCAGTCCATCCCATAGCGTAGCCATGTATGAATATGTGGCATTTGTGGCATTTACTGGGCATCAGTTAAACACTGTTTTAACTCCGTTTTATGACCATTTGAGTAGTCTGACTACACTGTATGTGTGGCACACTCATAAGACTTTCCCCTGCTAATTAAATTTAGGCTTCCTCCTCCCTCACTGCAAGTATTCAGATGTTTAAAACAATAAAAGGTTTAAGCTCACAAGGATACTCTGTTCATCTCATGCCAAAGGAGATCAGGAGTTCAAACAATGAGGAACCCTTCTGAGTTCAGTGTAGAAAACCTTGCTTGTATCAAAATCCTTCCCATGCATTCAGTTAATCTCTGAGGCTGAAGGCAAAACTAACTTGCATGCCTCTAAGTTTTATACACTGGTATTATAGATTACATGACTAAGATAATTATTTTAAGGGATGGTGTAGGAGGCTGTAACTAAGTAGAAGTGGATGACTTCATTATGGTGGAAGTCATGTTATCTAAGATATTTGGGCAGAACTGGGCTGACTTCTTGGACAGAAGGCTAACAAATAGGAAGTAATAAATGAAGTAAATGACTTGTGCATGTTACCACCTCCAGCTTCTGATCTACCTCTGAATATTTAGTTTTAATCTTTCTACTGCTTTGTTAGTTTGGGCAAGTCTTAATTGTCTATCTTCTTATGCTCTCTTGAAGGTAGTAAGTTTTAAATAAAGTATTTTTCTGAATAAAATATGTGCTAGACATATTTTATATTTTTGGATCATTTTGATTTTGTTTTAAATCCTAAATAAGAGTCCATGCGGGCCAACAGAGTAGAGTATCTGTATTTTGCAGAAAAGAACAACATACGCTTGGATTTTTTTATGGGTGAAGACTAGAAAGATCTTGAGTTTTGTCAGAAAGCAAAACCACCCTTTGAAGAGTAATAATAGTAGCTCTTTATGTCTGCTTTATAGAAAAGCTAATAATACTAGACCTGAATGAGATTTGTGTTGGAGTGAATGTGTCTATTGTGATTGATTTGCTTTGGATATCTTGTAAACCCTACAAAAGTCAAGAGGGTGTTCACTTCCTTTTTTGATTAAACACTAACTAATAGAGTAAGAGTATAATTTCTTTTATAAAATGTAACTTTTGACTCCAGGCAGCTGTTACAAAAAATATGAAATAAATGGTATAATTAACTTGCTGCTGTTGCCTTTATGGTGAAGGCTTTCATTTGGGAAAATA
This sequence comes from Chauna torquata, assembly GCA_013399475.1. Taxonomy (NCBI): domain Eukaryota; kingdom Metazoa; phylum Chordata; class Aves; order Anseriformes; family Anhimidae; genus Chauna; species Chauna torquata. The sequence goes on from VXAL01019218.1 coordinate 183,381, forward strand.
TGATAGTCATGCTTGATGTATTTTTATCATCTGAATATGTGTTTGTATGTTCAGAAAGTCAGTTAAAAAAAGAGGAAATATATTTTGTTCCTTTGAGCTCTTGGTGACTAAAAATTTTAGCTTAATACTGAGATGTAAGATGTATATAGACAGAAAACTTCCTTGTCTAGAAGGATAAGTCTATATATAACATATGGGAAATTATCTGATTGGAAAGCTAGATATAATTATTCCCTCTTCTTTTTTATGGTAGGCATAATCATACAACAACTTATATGGCAAAGGAGGCTGTTTTGTTTGGTTTTATTTAGTATTTTGAGACAAAGCTTTAATTGACATTACATAATTAAACTGAAAAGTATATGAAAATCTGTTAGCTCATGTTATGATGTTGCTTGATTTAACCCCACCATAGCTGGGGTGGGATCTGCAGACACTCTTGGTGCTATTACTGAGGTGTAAAACTATAAAATTTTAGTCAGTTTCTAACCATGAACTAGTAAAAGACCATAGTGAGTAGTTTCTGTATCATGGTTGTTATTTAATGAAGCCTGGAGACCATCATGAGAAACGGATTTTTAATACCACAGGGTGTTTTGCTCTAAAATGAGCAAAAAATGAGCTCTAAAATGAGCCTTTTCCAACCAAGAAGTTATTGAATATTATGTGGTCAAATTCATTATTTGTACCTTTGTAAATTCTGATATTCACAGTGCTTTATCTTAATACTGAATATGTGCAAAGGTTTGTCTTGAGAGGGTGGTAATGAACCTCAAGTTCTGAATTCTTAGATTGTTGTAGACAACTGTTGTCAAATGCCAGCGTCATCTTCTGCTCCTGGATTCTTTCAAGTTAAGGCTTTAGGAAGAAAGCATCTGCTTAGTTTTATTCATTGTCAGTTTTCAGTTCTAACAAGCAACTTCTGTTATGAACTCATCAGCTTCTTTGTTAAACTCGCTTACAAAAAATTGAGCTTGATAGAGGCTCTAAAAGAGAGCATCAGTCTTGAGTGATTAGGAATGGCTGAAAAGAGTCCTAGCTTCTGATGTAGTTTCAAGGATTTTTTCCTGTCTTTGCTTTAGAATATATGAGTAGTGAATTGAAGCAGGGGCCAGAATCTCAGTCTCCCCTACAATCTGAGTTGTAATACTGCTGCTACTAAATGATGATACCGCAGGTTAACATAAATGCCCTCTATTTCCAGTTTAATGCTTTAATGGTGTGTTTTGGAGGTAGAATGTATTTTCTCTTACTAAAGTGGAGTTGAATTTAAAACTGTACATCTGAATTGATTTTTGAAAGTTAGGAGTCTAGGTATGTATTAAGCTAACTAATTTTTTTAATAACATAAAGAGAATTTTTTGGAACCAGGCGGAAGATTAATTTCTTGAATAAAGTATGGAAAATACCTCCTCTTTGTCTAGAAAACAGGGAGTATGGATGCAGTATAATTTTAATGACACCACATTGGCATAATTCATAACTATGTCTGTTGTTGCAGGTGCTAAAAAGTGGCGATCCCTTTCAAAGCAGGTAGGTAATAATTCCTGTGCTATCTTATAACCATACATTTTGTTACAGTTGCCTTCTTTCATGATGTAAACTTGGAGTCACTGGAGAAAGCGGGTTTTTTTTAACCTTTATCAAAAAAAAAACAAAACAAAAAAACCTGCAAACTTTAATTTCTTCTTTTTTGTCACTTCAGACTGATTTGAATCCAGAATCTCAAATATACTTGAGCAGCTGTGCCTGTTATATTGGATTTACTGACTTTCTCAAACCTCTGTCAGTTCCTTCCTCAGCCTATATCTGAATGAGTTTCTTTAGTGTCTAAGTGTAACAGCTGCCTGAAATACTCATGCCACTCACTACCTTTTGTGATGTTGAAGTGCCTCTTACATTTTTTTTTTGTATTTGTACAACTGCAAGAAGACTCTATTTGTGTCCCTGTATTGGGAGTAAAGTACTTCTGTATTCATGGGTGAAGTTTGCTTTAGTTCAGGTTGTTTCAAAAGAACAATTGCATAGAGCCTGTATCAAAACCTTATTGAAATCCAGGGGGGGACTCA
>VXAL01019219.1:0-15749 GCA_013399475.1 Chauna torquata
CCAACACCTCCAAAACCACCGGCATCACCAACACCAGCCCCAGCTGGGAGACCATTCTTTCCATAGGGAGAACCAACTCCCCCTGCACCAGCTAAACCTGCACCTCCAACACCAGTCCCAGCTGGGAGACCCTCCTTTCCATAGGGAGACCCAACAACTCCAAAACCACCTACACCAGCACCACCGACACCAGCCCCAGTTCCCATTCCTACTGGAAGGCCATCTTTCCCATAGGAAAAGCCAATTCCTCCTGCACCACCTACATCAGCACCACCAATGCCAGCCCCAGCTGTGAGACCATCCTTTCCACACAGAGAACCAACTCCCCCTGCACCAGCTACACCAGCACCATCAACACCAGCCCCAGCTGAGAAGCCATCCTCTTCATAAGGAGAACCAACACCTCCAGAACTATCTGCATCAGCACCACCAGCCCCAGTTCCCATTCCCACTGGAAGGCCATCTTTTCCATAGGGAGAGTCAATTCCTCCTGCACCACCAACACCAGTACCTCCAACACCAGACCCAGCTAGGAGACCACCCTTTCTACAGGGAGACCCAACACTCCCAAATCCAACACTAGCCCCAGCTCCAGTTGGGAGACCATCATTTTCATAGGGAGACCCAACAACTCCAAAACCACCTATGCCAGCACCGCCAACGCCAGCCCCAGCTGGGAGACCATCCTTTCCGTATGGAGACCCAAGACCTCCCAAACCACCTACACCTGCACCACCAAAACCAGTCCCAGACGGAAAAACATTCTTTCCATATGGAGACCCAACACTTCCCAAACCAGCACCACCAACACCAGCCCCAGCTCCTGCTAGGAGACCGTCCTTTCCATAGGAAGACCCAACACCTCCAATATCACCTTCACCCATGCTTCCGATACCAGCCACAGCTGGGAGACCATCCTTTCCGTATGGAGACCCAAGACCTCCCAAACCACCTACACCTGCACCACCAAAACCAGTCCCAGACGGAAAAACATTCTTTCCATATGGAGACCCAACACTTCCCAAACCAGCACCACCAACACCATCCCCAGTTTCCATTCTTGCTGGTACACCATCCTTTCTGTAGGGTGATCCCATTTCTCTTCCTGCTTCATCAGCTTTAACCCAGTTTTCAGCTCCAACCCCAGATCTACCTGATTGGCCATATTTACCGTAGAACCCCCCCATTTTAACTGCAGTAGCATCATCAACATCTGCCCCAAATGGCAGACCATCTGGACCATAGAAAACCCCCATTTCTCCTACAGAACTGCCACCTGCACCAGTTCTAGCCCCATCTCCAGTTGGAAGACCACCTGGGCCGTACAGCAAGCCAGATCTTCCTGCTTGACCTACATGACCACCAGCACCAACTGTCAGGCCATCTTTGGCATAGGGAGCCCCTCCTTTTCCTTCTCTGTTTATACTAACTCCATTCACACCAAGTACAGTAGGCAGACCATCCTTGTCACAGGGGGATGTCATTCCTCCTACAGCCTCAGTACCTGCAGCATTCTTACCAGATCCAGTCCCTGGACTAGTCCTACTTCGCAGATCATCCTTACCATAGCGGGAATGCATATCTCCCACTCTGGCTGAACCAGGATCAAGTCCATCTAACACAGAACTTCCATCAGTAGCACCTAATCTCTTGATACCACCAAAGCCAGCCCTAGAACCAGTTTCACCTAATTTACCATTCCTGTCATGCCAAGAGTCCACACCTTCTGCATTATCCATGTCAATGTCAACTGCACCCAAAATGCTATCATCTCTGCCACCCACAGAACACCATTCATCTGCTCCTCCTAATCTATCATCAGTATCTGCTCTGCCTGTCATGGAATCCTGGCCTTGTACAGGCCTTAATCCACTTTTGCTTCCTAAAATTTTTAATCTAATGTTACTATCATCATCTGTCATGGATTCTCCATCTCTCTCTACTTCAGAAAACTGCCCAGGTCCCATCCTTCCATCTCTGTGGGTTTTGCATAGCCCAGATTTTCCCAAAAATCTATGTTCTCCATTAACATCAATGAAGTAGCCTTGAGTGTCTTCTTGGCCGTTCCTGTACGAGCCATCTTCTCCCATGCCAGCATCCATAAGATGATCATCACCAAGATATTCTCTGCGTTGAAGTTTCTTAGCCCTCTCTTCATCTGGCAATATTTCCTTCTGCCAGTCAGAATTCTCTTTTTCACCTCCTTCACCCTGTCTCTTTTTTCCTTTGGCATCTGTATTGAAGATGCATTGTTTGATTGGAGGAGAAAATTTACAGCAAAAGAAAAAAACAACAAGACAATGTCATGTACTGCATCAGCAACCAAAGAAAACGTTAGCATGTTATAGTTTCATTCTAAGACACAGAAACATAATATATGTAAATGAATTCATTTCAAACCCTGATTTTTTTTTCCATTGCTGCTTTAAGACATAATTTTACATTCTTAGTTAAGACAGCAATTATTTTTAGCGGAAACATGCTTGTTAACAAACAAAAGAAAAAAAGCAAGCAAAAAAACCCCAAGAAATGGAAAAACAGGGCAAATTTCCAGCATGATAGGTCCAATTCGGAGGGGTTAGGTGGTATCTGGGACTCATTAGCTCCTTCTGCCTTCTCCCTCCAGCCCTGAAGGAGTTACAGAATATCTCATGCACAGAGTAGTCATCAGTTCCCACCCCTGAATTAGGATCTCATCGCTATCGAGGCAGCTTGCACATTTGGCATCCTGGCACTTTAGAGATCTCCAACCTGAAGACTAAAGATTCCAGTTCTGTGAACTGCTTTATATTAAACCCCAAATTCAGGCTTTTCTGAGACAAACAGTGGAGCTAGCAGGTCATGGACCATGTTTATTTCCACACTAGATATCATTTCTGCAGAGCTTTAACAGCTCAATGAAGTCGCTGGGCAGTTGCTTTGTATATCATACTCAGCAACCTGCACTGTTTCTGAAGGGTTATCAAAAAGGGCCTTTATGAGAGACACTGGCCTTTGCTGCAGCAGGAACTCAAAAGAAACCAAAGCAACTACATTTTAGAAGCAAAAAATATAAGCCAGATAACTATTAATCTGTTTGCACTGAAAGGTATGTTTCCAATCTTCCTCTGAGCTTCTTCTAACCTGTTTAACCATTACTTTGGAAAGAAAAATACCATCTAGCAAGATGACCTCGAAAGCCCCTTGATCCCATGTATGCTGCAGCTTCATCAAAAACACATGTTGGGATATGGAGTATTTTCAGATAACTGATGGAAAACAACCAAGTTCATAGTGACTGTAGAGGAAGTAAACCAATAGAATTTGTCAGAACTAATAAGAAGGGAAAAAATTGTGTCATCTGAAGAGAAAAGAGGGTCTAACCAGGCCGTCATTTCTACAGATACAATTTAGGAACGAGAGGCTCCACAATTCATTTCTCAGCAAGCAATAAGACAGTGAGAGGAATATTATTTTGTTAACATACTTCAAGCCAACACCATGGGAATAATAGCGTCACTTACACTCTACAAGAAGCAAGGCATTCGAGGAGCAGAGTCCTGTGTCGAGCGTGTACATGCCGTTGTCAGAGGGCACAACATTTTTGATAATAAGCTGGTGGGTCAGACCATCAGGGGTTACGGAGATCTGATGCTTCTCACTTGCCTCGAGGAGGTGGGTTTTATGTAGCCACACAGCATCGTAGCAGGGAGAGCGTAGGATACACTCAAAGACAGCATCTTCCTCCTCAGGACAATGCACATCACAGAGTGGCTGCTGAAATCTCACAGGGATGGCTGGAATGGAAAAAATCAAAGGCTATAGAAAGGAAGTAGAGCTATTTCTATCTTCCCAGAAAAGCTTGTCGCAGTTGAAGGAACGCAGACAGGAACTTGCTATGCCTGTGAACACTGTTTTAGGCAGAAAAAAGAAAAACTGAGACGAGCTCCAGTGCCCTGTTCTACAGTATAGAGACGTAGATTTTTGTCTTTATTATCTTAGTATAAGCGTTTACAGTACTCATCACTGTGATGTGCTGGTAATTTGTAGTCATTAATGTATTTCAGCAGCACGACACTAGTATTGCTGTTGGCAGTTATTATTCTGAGCTTACAAAAATAAACTACAGTATAGAGTAAGTTAAGGAATTTGTCCACTGCCATCCAGAAGTCCAAACGGGTACTTGAACCTAGTCCTTTGGACTACAAATGCAACTTCCATACCACATAACCACCCTCCAGCTGTTTTTCACCTGTGTCATAAGGAGCAAATCCTTATTTGGCAACACAAAAACCAGTCTTCTGTTGTCATCAGCTTTGACCGTTGAGCTTTGCATATGCTCCTACATGAAACTTTCCAGCAAAAAATAATTTCTTGTGCACATCACACACAGCTAACACATCACATACATCTAACTCAAATCCTTACTTTCAGCATCCAGTTCAGTTGAGAAAACAGGTACATCCTTCACTCTAACTTGATACACGCCTGCATCTTCTGGCTGCACATCATTGACAATGAAAGTATACCTTTTTCCAGTCCGCCTCAGGCAGTGCTTTCTGTATTCATTCTCTGTTCCATATCTGACCCTCTCACCATCCTAGGAGGAGAAACAATATACTCTTAAAGGCAACACACAACTAGCAAAAGGAATTTCAAACAAATCAGGCCAAATTTGTGCTATGAGTGCCTTACTGATATCAATGAGTAAGGAGAGAGAAGTCTACACTGTATTACTACTTACAGTAACAGCCGTAAGAGGACAGCGCTCATTGTTTATGTAATACACAGGCAATACTATGTGCAGTAAGCCCTGCACAGAATAAAGCATCTGACTCTCAAATTAGGCAAAGTAGTAGTACTTTGCTAGCTCATGTAAGGTCTTCAAGCTTAAACAACACAGCCACTGTAACTTCAAATATTTCAGCAACTTTAGAGATGAATAAGCAGGCAAGTTCACTACTCCCCTATCCGTGATACATTTGGGTTGCCTTCTCTATGTTGTGGCTGCATAGGCTTCATGTCATGCATTCAATTCACAAGTTCTTAGTCTGACCTCCTCTTTAATGAATTCCTTTTTTACCTATATTAAAGCTACTAATCAGTTTTACTGAAATGTATCTTCCCGTGGAACATCCACAGCACTGATCATATGGGGATCACAGTATAATAACTACATAACTGGATGGGATGTTTTACTTCCTTGATATATTCTTTCACAGAAGTGAATTAGAAGGGAATATAAAACAAGTGAATTAAATCAGTCTTTTTCTGATACAAGACTGCAGAATTTCTGCATCCTGGAAGACATTGTTAGAATTTCCTCTTACCTGAAGAGCTCTTGAAGTCAAAAGGATGTCCTTAACTAACTGTTTCCGCTGTACTTGGATCTATAAATCCCAAGCGATATTCATCACCAAAGACTACTGGTACCCCCACACCAACACTTTTCCCTAGTCAGTCAATGATTCTGTGATGGACAGACTACTTTAAGATGCTTATTTGCTCTCAGACCCTGCCCAGTGGATCAAGCATTTAATGCAGATGACTACAGCGACTTAAAAGCTGGCCAACTCATCTCTCCCGTTTACCTTAAGCAGATAAATTTTGCTGTTAATATTTTTCAGATCCATCTCCAGGCTAAACGTAGCTTTTCCATTCTTGTTGACCTTGATGTGTACCAAGTTTTTGATACTGTGAATTACCTGCACAGAAAGACACAAGAACTTAGTACGTGATAAGGTTGCCATGACAGAAGTTCTTAAGCTGTTGAACTAGTATGAAATCTACCTTCTATCTGCATAGAAAAGAGCTACCTTTAACTTTACGTGTATAGAAGAAGCACCTGTAAGTTTCCAGAGTTTCTTCCTGTGGGCAAATTATATTTTACATGGTACATACTGGTCATTCATACACTACACAACCGCTACCTGTCCAGTTTTCTACATGCCCTGTAGAATGTGTGAGAGACAGTTTTGACTCTCAGGCATATAACTCTTCTATTCGATGTTTGAATTCTCATGAGAGACAACTGAATACAGAATTTAGCTACGTGGTTTAATAAAAGGATTATCCTAAGCTCAGTATCTCCTAAAATTTATGAAGACAATTTCAAAAAACGTCAGTAGCTTTTTCATCTGCATCAGTATAGAAATAGGACTTAAAACATTGTCACAAATCATTCCCTGTCATACAATAAAATTTTCATCTGCAAAGCAATCTAAGAAGGTTTAGCCTCTTTTTAGAAGCTACTGAGGAACTGTAGGACTTGGCACCTTGTTAAAAATCAGTGCTTTCAGCGTTTTCACAGGTTATCCTACCTCTCCTTGTTCACTCTCTGCATCCTTCCTCATCTCCTCAAGCTTTCTCAGCATGCCACGGAAGTCAACAATTCCATATTTAATACAGATTTTCTCGTAATTTCTCTTATCTGCATGCAGTAACAGTTGCCAGATTGCTTCTTTGTCCACTGTTTTTTGTTTTGGTGCTGGGGCCCTTAGAACCAGGGGAAAAAAAAAATCAAGAAACTTTGACAGACAAGATATCTTGTTTTTCTACTCTTTCAGCTTCCTCTCCGTCATTTCTGTAGTTCACTTGCCCCTGTAGATATAGACAAGAAAGGATAGGACTCTTCAGGGACAGGTATTCTGTATCTAGACTACCAAATGAAATGGTGTCAGGGAACAGTCTTGCCCTGGGACATACACAGCACAGTAAAGCAGTTGTCCAGACTGTTAAATTATCAGAGTCACTGGCACAGTTTGACCCAGGCCAACTTTCACTTTCCCTGATTATTTCTCAGCACAGTGCAGGATTTGGAACAGGCCAGAGATCATTCTCATTAGGCAGTCTTTGGAGTTTCCCACTTGGGAAGTGAAGGGAGCTCAGCGATGTGCACATGTGCAGTAGGCATGGGAGCCAGGGTTCAGTCCCTGATTAGCGAGAGAGATCATTACATGAAGACTTGTCACTCAGCCATGAAGTTACTTGTGAGCTAGAAGCGAGAAAGCAGAGAAACAGATCTCTTAAAGTCGAAATCTTGTGGTGTAAAAGAACATACACTTCAAAGCAAGGTTGGCAGCCTAGGTTTATCTCAGCCTCACAGATAGTGGTAAACTGTTCTGTGTCTCCATATTTTGTCTCACAGTGACTTTGGAAACAAAGTGTTGGCTTGAAGGTCTATGAAGTTGTCATATCAAGAAACATCAGGGAAGTGTAAAAATGGCCTTCATTATATGGAGGCTTACCGCGTCCTCAGCATCTTCCTAAGGTCCTGAATCTTCTTCCTCAATTCTGTTACGGGGGGGAGGAAAAAAAGTCAGATACCCAACACTGTAAAATGTAGTCCCAAGAAGAAGATAACGCAAAATAGCCCCCAACGGGAGGCCATTACACTATGCTGTGTTTACATCTGGTGATGTTTTCACGTTTTACAAAAAAACTGCCACGAAGCTTACAGTCAGTCAGGTTTATCTGCCAAACTCATGTTTTTTGAGTGCCAGTAAAGGTCATCGCTTCCTATGGATCTTTCCTCTCTTTCTAGAGAGGACACTCTAAAGACCCACTATTTTCCGGCCACGTTAACATGTTTGATGCAACCGAATTTGACAACCTTTTCTAGCAACCTTTTCCTTTTCTAAAGGAAAAATCCTTTTCTAGCACATATGTGGAATCATTAATTATAACAGCTCAAAGCCATAATTAAAAATGTCACTTTACCACTTTCCCCAAAGTTAAATAGCAAGCAGAAAGTGTGGACAGAATACTACAAATATATTAACCTCTCTCTCTCTCTTTTTTCTTTTACACAAGTTTGGGGTAAGTTTCAAGTTCCTAAAGAATTATACTGCTGTTTCTTTCCTCAGAATGGAGACTTAATTACTTAATATTTCCTTTGTTTCTGCTGTAATGTCCATATGAGAATAAACCATTCTTTCCCATGTGAAAGCCAGGGAGGTAGGTAAATCCTGGTAATATTTTCCTGTTCCTTCCTCAAAGGTCTTTGGCACTTTCTCTGGTACTATGATAACAATGCAACTGTCTCATTTCATGTTTGCTCCTCCCCACCAGCTGTGTTGATTTTCCTTCTCACAGTAATAAAGGAGAATAAGTAATAATGTGCAAGACAGGAGTATTCGGTATGTAAAAAAATTATATCTAACTCACCATCAGCAGGATAAACAGGAACATATTTTGATTTCCTCTTAAAGCCAACTGATAGTTTAGAAGAGAAAACAGAGGAAAAACATCCATAAGATGAACAAGATAACACAGACTAACACCAGTAAGCCTACGAACTATGAAACCTATGCAACTGCCATCAATGCAAAAGGAAATTCTAGTTTGGATTTCCTTGTCAACTTGACACCAGTTCCTAGTAATGCCTATTTACAATGCCATATTTCTATTGCAATTACTTCTGTGCTTGTTGGATACTCTACGCCGTGGAAGAGATTGTCTCTGCCCTGTGAAGCTTACAGCTTAAGTAATGGTGGGAAATATTAACATCTTGGTTTAGAGATGGGGAGCCAAGGTGCAAGGATTATCTGACCAAATGCAGGTAACTGCCTTTTAAGTTTACTTTATAGGCCGCCAGGTGAAATGGACACTTCCAACATAGTCCACCTCCTGCTCAAGTAGATTCCCAGAACAAGTCAGTTATATTTTATATGAACAAAATGAACAAAGTGTTCACTTCCATTGACCACGGGAGGAACCAGGGGACTAGGTCACATGGAGACATCCGCACCATAGACATCTGAAGTGACGTGAGATGGATCCCTAACAAGAGACTGACTCATGCAAAGTCATAAAAAAAGGATCGAGCCAATTCAACACTAAATCCAGAGCTTCTGAGCACGGTCCAGTGCAATGACAATATCCATCTTCTTATGCCTTACCTTAAAACTCACATTGTCATGGAGCCACCAACATGGGGGGAGTTGCAGAAGACCTCCAGTCCTCAGTGAGGTAGAAAATAGCCATTCACACCACGGATACTTAGACAACACTCTGGGCACCCACCCCCAGGGGACAGCGAAGCCGGCTACTTGGGACCACAGTATATTTGGACTACAGAAATTATCAATCCTACCTTGTAGGATCCTGAGGCCAGCAGAGCATGCAGCTTCCCCATATTCATTCACAGCAAAGCAACGGTACAAATCACTGTCACTTGCAGTAAGTTTATTTATCTTGAAAAAAAAGAACATACTAAGAGCTCGCAGCCATATACTGTGGTTCAGTTATTCTACTTCTAATATAACAGCTACTCAGTGAAATTTCAGATCTTTCTTCTGTTCCCAGAATGACTCTAAAAATAACTCTGTTGATTTTTGTGCTATTTCAGATCTGGTGACACCTATATCAACTCTTATTTGTGAAATATTTAGACCATTTTCCTCTTTTGGCATGTTTTAAGACAAGAAATTCCCACAATGTAATCATCTCTAGTCTTTGCAATCTGCATCTATCTTGACCTTCAGCTCCTCTTCCTATTTCATGCTAAATGTCATTATATGTAGTGATGCAATCCAGTCCTGGGATGTGTTTTATGCTTTTCTAGTACTTGATTAACTAAACACTTCTGCTAGATGCTGATGTTTCCACCCTGGTAGCCCACTGCAGGTTTCTTCTTTCCATTGCGCTCTGTGCTCTGTCCTGTCTGGATAATTTGATCTTTACCTGCAGAATGTACTCATTTGTAACTTCATTGAAGAATATTTTATATTTGGCAGGATCATCCATTTCTCCTCTCGTACGTCTCCATTTCACCTCAGGGGTCGGGACACCTTTGACCACAGCTCTGAAAATGGCATTTTTACCTTTCAAAAGAGGCAAGAAATTAGTTATTGAAGACTGGCTTGAGCATGAAGATTCTCATATCAGGCTCCCTATGTTATCAATACAGTGATCCCCAGAGCGAGCCACCTTTGCTGTTTTGGGCAAAAACATCCTCTGAAAATAATTCTCTCTTTGTTCTCTCTGTAAAGGATGCCTAAATTACCAATTTGAGTTGGAGGAGTTTGAGCATTTAATGCAAGATATCTGCAATAATCTCCACTCTAACTCACTGGCTTTCAGACAGATTACTTTAAAACTAACTTTACAGTTCACCACTTACAAATACTGTCTCTGCCTGTGTTTCTATTGCACGTTCATGTGGATAGAGAAATTACGTACCCAAGAGAGACCAGGATAGCAACAAAATGCTAATTTTGAACTCCCTCAATAGCAGGAAAGGGTCAGATAACAAGAAGGGGGAAGTAGCAGGAGCTTGAAGGGGAATGTGTGCTTGAGGAGAATGGCTGTGATACAGGTAGTGAATACAAGTTGGTATGGACTAAAACCATGCCAGAAGCAAGTATAAGCTGAACTTGCTATAGCTCTGTTGATTTCACAAATGATTAGAGGATGTTAGCAGTCATGGCTGGCAGGCTAACACCATATTTGAAAGACCATTTATGATAGAATACAGGCAAACCCTGTCATTATTGACACAGGGAAAAGCAGCACAGCCTGGACTTGAGCTAAGGGACTAACCTCCCTTGCACTCCAAACACACAGGCTCTATTTGAAGAGACAAGGAAGGAAGAAGAGGATGGGGTTCACCTGTGAGCTCTCTCCATCTCTGCTCCTCTAATAACCTGAGTATACTGCAGCTGACCACTGAAATCTCCAACAGCTTTACCACTGCCTACTGAAAGGGTTTTCTTTTTCTAAACGCCTTCAAAGTCATAGGAAACATTATAAAACAACAAATCAAAGAAGTGACCTGTGTAGGTAAGTGGGAGTGTCACATTGGAATAGAAATGGAGATGAGTGGATGTTGCTCAGGGAGGAAATGATTACTATCTTTCCTTTGTAATAGTTTTGGTCTTCAGATGACCAATGTTAAAATATCTCCCCAGAAAGTCTTGCAATATTTCCCACACCCTTCTCCAGTCACCACCAAAAAAACGATACGATGCAACAAGCTCTGTTGGCCACACAGACAACAGATTCTTACCAAAAGGCATCTTTCTTCAATTTTTTTCCTGAGATTGTAGTACCAGAACTATGTATTAAAGTCTGAATCCAATTGATTGCACTTTCATCAAATTTTCACGGCCAGGAGTACCAGCTAATCCATGTGCTGAATGCAATGAGGCGATAATATAATTAAAGATACTCATAGTGCATCTGCATAGACACTGAATTCTGTTTACACAATGACTGACCTTAATGCCCTAATATTTTGTATATGAACTATGTGGAACCTACATTAAATGAAACAACATAGAAAATTTTGACAGGATGACCAATCACTGACTTGGTTCATGCCTGAAACTTGCAGGTAGAAGACAGGTGGGAGAAGGTGGGAAGCACCACTAGAGGCCACTGTGCTCCTTCTTAAAATTTCAATGGCCCATGAAAATCGACACATGGGTGTGACAACACTGAAATCCATGGTGTTAGAACCTGTTCAGTCTTGTGAGGGAGGAGGAGCTACATGATCTACCCAGGCTATCCACTCCAAAAAGATACATGACTCACTGCATGGTTAGGGAGATTACTGGAAGGCTTCCCATTGATTTTGGGTCTTGGCTCATTATTTGCCCCCTCGGTACACTATGCAAGATTCACATTGCTTCTTGATGGAGAAGTGTAGCCTAAATAGCACCAACAGTTCCTCTTACTTTAAAAAGCAGTTAATCTTAGTGCTGAACACTCATAATACAAGTTAGTTACACATGGAAAAAAAATTTCAAGGTGTTTAATCTTGTGCTGCAAAATACTTACCTTGAGGTCTTCCTGCAGAATTCACAGGATTTCTTGTATGTGTTAGGAGCCATATTTTAATCACACATACAATAGTTAAAACTCAGGAGAGCTCCAGCAATATTGATGGAACTTTCATAAGCATTACAAAGACTTTGGCCACACAATACTTTCATTGTGGTCTAGTCAAATCTTTTTAGGAACTAACTTGATTTAATCGGGAAAATTGACACGTAGGTGAGACGTGGAATCAAGCCTGTAGGTCTGTGACTTTGACTGTTTGTTTTAAGAATCTCACCTTCCTGCAACGTTAGAGTGACAGGTTTCCGCTCAAAGTCAGGTGTGCTGCATCCTTCTGGAATATCATCCACAAACTGGGTAATGTTAACTCCTGGAACAGAAGATTTCTTGTAGGATTTCACTAGAAAGGCAAGGAAAAATACATTCAATTAAGATAACATGTTTGTGCTTTAGAAACAGTCTCATAATCTCCATCACCTCCCTGCAGAACAGTATTGTATATTCTTTGGACTAGGACAGTATATTCCTTGGACTAGGAAGGACCCATCCATCCCTGTAATACAGGCTGGGAGCATATCCAAAGGCTGGAGCATTAAGGTCTGTGATTTTGTGTTGACTTATTGCAAAGCTATGGCTGAAGTGGGAAAAACTACAGTTGAGATCGCAATCCAAGGCCACATCAGCTTACAGGCCTAGCAATGTTTTGGATAGAGAATGCTTTACATCAGCCATTATTCCAAATAAAAATTCAAAACCTGGCATGAGGAAAACACTATTGCAAAGGTCAGCAGAACCTGATGGGCCAGTTACTGGTGTCTCACCTCACAGTGGTGAGAGATGGACACCTAATTGCCAAACACCACCAAAAGCAAGTTGGGCTTATTCTAAGGGGTAGCCCAGATAAGTTTCACAGCAGTGGCTGTTCTCTCACCTGCCTGACGGCTTGTCATGATGCTTTGCTCAGCTGCTTGTGGTCAGCACGAATAGGCTATAGGATCTCCTGTGAAGACGACAAAACATTTCACTATGTACAGTTCACAAAGGAAATGAAAGACCCTAATACTGTTCCCCTTTACGATGCAGTTTGCCCTTCCTCACTTGCTACATCCCAGTTGAGAAACACCTGCCAGTCAACACAGCTCTGCCACCTCTTTCCAAAATACATCATGACAATTTTGAACTGTCAGCACAACACAAACCAGGTAGGAAAATGGCTAGTGGGGCTAAATGGAAAACAAACACATCTAACAGCATCCCTCTGACACATCATCCATTTACATGTCATCTGGTTTTCCTCCAAAGACCTCCGCTCACATTTCAAGCAAATATTACACCACATGGCACTCACGTGGTGAGTTCTGATGGATGGCAAGAGCAGTTGCTGAGAAGAAAGCCACAGAGATGGACGTCTAAACTGGGGCACGAAGCAGAAGCACATCCTGATCTAAATGAACTTGTCTAAATTAGCAACAAAGCTAAGAGCAGACTATAAGCTAGTACTTACTCTAGAAGGAAACAGTGAAGTGTGAACTTGGCATTAACTAGTTATTGTTATAGATCATTCATGGGACACTCTGCCAAAGGTGTCTTTCCCTGTATTTATAAAGTGGACAACACTTAATGTAACACATCACTATCTTGCAAGCAAACTGTGAAGGAAGATTCCTTGTCATGAGAGATGGCCAGAAACTATAGAGTTACTGAAGCTCCTAAAGAGCGATTAGATTAGATTCCCACGTGGGGTTAATGCTATGTTACTATTTACCCTCTGCACTCCTTCACTCACACAGAGTCACACAAGAACATGAAATCTCATTAGTTTTAGAAGGCAGATGAACTTTGTCAGCACTGTGATCTTTTTGTTCCCTGTATCAACTGATATTCATGCAACCGCGTATTGCCACACTACACCTGATGAAAACTCTTGAGTAGGACCTCAACATTTCCTTGTTATACATTTGGCTCAGAGTTGTGTTATCTGTGCGAAACTTGTTTCAGCTGAGGGTAAAAGACAACAAAGCTAACAAAAATCACTTTTGCTGGGTGTCCTACAGAGAGGCCAAAGACAGCATAACTGAGTATTTTTTGGGTCAAATTCTGAACCAAAAGGATAAACTTTGTTTCTCCATTCATCAGTAGTTGCACATAAGAACACAGACCTCTCTCCACAGCAAATCACTGGCTCTGCTGTTGTCCTTAACATAAATCTCATTTTAGGGCTCTACACACTATACAAATCACAAATAACTACAGGATCGCTACTGATTACTTGGAAAATCATTCTGTTAGCCTCACTAATTTTAGTGGAGATGCGCGTAAGGCAATAGAAATGGGAAATGATACATGGGACTGTGTGAATGACAGTCAAGTCCTTTCTTTCTATCACTGCCCCAATTTGGTGTGAGTGTTACTGTCCACCAAAACTAGGTTTTACATACCAGTGCTCTGGCTTAGGTGTGTAGATATTTTGCCATTATCATATACCTACTTCTGTAAAAATCTACTTCTGGTGTTTTAAAATTTGCAAATGAAGGGAATGAACAGCTTGTGGGAAGGAAAAATGCAAAACTGAAACAATCAAAAGATGATTCCAGGTTGCACCACGCAGGGCACTGCACAGCAAGTGGCAGAGCTCTTCAGAGACTCAATCACCGTCTCCTGATGGTCTTCATTTGTCCTCCAAAGTACTGAACTGTATTAATAGCAAACACTATAATCCCCTACCGCCTTTCGCAGTCTTGCATCTTCCTAAACATGTCACCACTCCAGGAGTGGAAATGTCTAACTTTAAACAAACATGAATACTTGTCATTACCTTGCAACAGTATTCCCCCAAGCTCTCTTTGTGTTAGGCTCACATTTGCCCTTTGCTTCTCAAGATTTCTTCCCTCTACAGTAAACAATTCTGACAAGCATCTATACTGAAACATGAACATGGTCCTCAGGTCCAAAGCCATCAAGAAACTTTTTTTTTTCATGTTACCAAATGCATCGAGTCAGACAGTGGTCCTCAGGTGTGACTGTGGGTATATGTTAACATAATTCTAAACTGTAAAGAGATGGCTACACCCAAATCTAGTTTAAAAAAATACTGATAATATTTATACAGATAGCAGTAGGCATCATATATGCATCCTCTCAACGTACAATATGCCCTATGCGTAAACTGCTGAGTTTACATTGCCTTAAATATTTCAGAAATTCACATGGATTAAAGATAAGCTGCTGTGAGTCCTTAAACTCCTGTGAATTCTTCTGGAGAGCGAGACAGAAGCATCTTAATGCCACACGTTGACTGCACAGTTAAAAATAACAGTGCCAGGACATGCAAGAGAACATTCTTTCAGCGTAATTAATCCAACCACATCACATTTTCTAGTGTCCCCCATGTTAAATGTGGACCTGAAAACACCATATCGACTGGCACAAAAACTTTTGGAACCTGCCCTGCTTACTCCTAAGATTTCTGCTCCCTTATTACATGAATAACCTTGTTTTACTTTGACTTCAGTTCAATCCTAGAAAAAAAAAGAAATCACAGAACTTTTAAAAGAAATGAAAGACACCAAAAGCCTTCTAAAAGTGGTCATGGTGGAATTTATATCTCCACTCATAGCTGCTGTATTGGGTTTACGTGGTAAAGGTTTGGTAGCAGGGGGGCCACAGGGGTGGCTTCTGTGAGAAGATTCCAGAAGCTGCCCCATGTCAGATCAGAGCCAGCTCCAGCCGGCTCCAAAAGGGACCCACTGCTGGCCAGACCTGAACCAATGAGCGATGTTGTTTGCACCTCTGGGAGAGCAAATTTAAGAAAGGGAAAAAACTGCTGTGCAACAGCAGCTGGGAGTGAGAGGAGTGAGGAACAGCCCTGCAGACACCAAGGTCAGTGCAGAAGGAGGGGGTTGGAGGTGCTCCAGGCGCCGGAGCAGAAGTTCCCCTGCGGCCCGTGGTGAGGACCATGGTGGAGCAGGCTGTCCCCCTGCAGCCCATGG
>VXAL01019219.1:16156-48021 GCA_013399475.1 Chauna torquata
TGACGATAATTAGTGAGTAACCTGCTTGTCCTTATCTCAACCCTTAAGCCCTGGTCCATCGTATTTTCTCCCCCTGTTTCTTTGAGGAGGGGGAGTGACCGAGCGGTTGTGGTGGAGGTCGCCTGCTTAGCTGGGTAAAACCACCACAGCTGCCTGAACCAAAGTCTCCACACTGACATGATCACTGATGTTGCTATTTAGTCAAAAGAGGCACACAAATACTTCCAAAGGGCAATCTACCTCTCCTGCATGGAATGCTGCTCACCAACAGCCCTAGCATAACAGGGCTAATGCTGGAAGTAGCTCAGCACTCCCAGTCCTCTGAAAAACACCTCATCTTCATGTGCTAGCCTTGTTCAGATAACCAAGACCTGGTTATTTTCTCATCCATGCAGAAGTCCATCTGGTTTTCAGCTGCAGAGATGGCCCCTTTGGAGACAGTGGCAGAGCTCCCACTGCTCTGAATGCAGAGCAGAAGCAAACCCTTGACCACCAACAGTATTTTTAAAGTAGCAAAATAAACCAGGTAGCCTGACAGGATGGGAGGTCTGCCTTTCATCTTGTCTATCCATTAATCTGTCTGGATGAGACAGCGCAAGAGCCCATTCCTGTTTGCATTATGACTGGGCACTAGTGACAGGACCATAAATCAGCTAAGTGAATAAGCTTTGGGAGTCACAGGATTTGGTGGTACCAGTGGTGTCACAAGTAGTTATTTATGGGATTTAGACAGTGGAACACAGACAAGATGTGACATAATTGCTGGCAGAGACTGGTGAGCAAAATTAGGCAAACCTGTAGAGAAATGACAGGCAGAAAGTGATTCATATGCAGGTGATGGATCCAGGGGCACAGACACTGGCACAAGCACAGTAGATGTGGGGTACAAAGCCCTTAGCACAGACCACAGTAGAAGATCGGAATCATTATAATAAATTAATCAGCAACAGATGCAGCATTTATCTTTGTAATTCGTAAAAAAATCAGGACAGTTCCAATACAGTGAATGTTCTAAACACCAACTTGTTGTGTGTTCTGTCCCAAATCCCAGCTAGTGGATCCAGATACTCATTGACAAGAAGGATCTCCCACCTAAAGTTTTTTTTAGCTTTGGGTGGGCTTTGTTTATTTGTTAACTTTAAGCAATATTTTGAGCTTGAGTCTTCCAATTTCAGAATATTTTTGAAGGACAATCTCATACTTCTGTTAGAGCCACAAAACTGAAAGCCAGCAACTACAGAAGTGCAACTTCACAGAAACTTTTGAGCAGGTCACAGAGGGGGAATGTCGCAAGCAGTCCAGTGATGAATGGAGGCCTTGTGTAGAACGAGGAGGAACACCCAAGGATCAGATTTTATGTGACTTATTCCTTCGGTAAATCTATATTTGACTTGATCTCTTCTGCCTCAGTGATTGTGAATACAACATAAGTGATTGCTCATGCTGTCCACAATTTATGTACGCATACACCAGATACTCTATAGCAATGTGTTTGTGAAAGTGGCATTGATAACAAAACATCAAAAGGACACACACACCATCCATATCGTTTGAGTGAGTGAAAACAATTGAGCTCTAAGAGCAATGCACAGGACAGTGAAGTCACGTCAGTTTGGTAAAGCAGGTATGGGATGACAGCTCAAGCACAAGTCAGTCTGTTCCTTCTGATATCCACAACACCTGCGTAAATTTTTTCATAAGACATGCATTTTCACAGAGTCAATAAATTTACAGCAAGTATCACAGAGCAAATACAGTTTTACTAAATGTCCAGAAGAAAAAGCACAAGATAAATATTAGAAATGTTAGAAAAGGTAGTGTACCTGTGCTACATGTGTCACATATTAGATCCATGGGACAGTTAGGGCAGGTCTCCAACAGCCTGCCAGCTTACCTGGGAAATCAGCATACACTATAGGACACCACTCTTCCCAGAAGATTTACAAGCAAATTGCAGACCACAGCAACAGAGAGCAGTGTCTGCCAAGACAGCAAAGGTTGCACCTCCCAGCTCTGTATCACCCTCACACAAACCTCAGTGGCAGCATGACCAAACTCACTACCTTACCGGTTGAGCTTCTGAGCTGATCCTGCTTTAATTCAACACTGTGCCTCCTAGGACCACGGTTGCTTTGTCCATTGACTCAGATCACAGAGTTCTTCATAGCTGTTCAAGAGATCTCTTGGTCAGAGATCTTAGCAATCTGTATGGAAGAAGCCACGTCCCTTATTAGTCTGTTCTAAAAGTCACTAAGTGGCAAAAGAAACGATGCATTCCTGTCCCCTTCATACCTCTCCACTCTTCTAGATGCCAAGCCTGCACTCAGTAGCTGCCTAGCCAGGATGCCCCTATCCTGCGCTGCGGTGGTTGTGGGGGGGCTCATTATACACCCTTTATTCCCACTGCAGCATGGGATGCACGCTTGAACCCGGTGCCTCTGGCAAGCCTCAAACAAGGCAGTTGGCCAGCTTGGTCAGATGCGACCATCAGTCAAGGCAATGCTGGATTTCC
Source organism: Chauna torquata (assembly GCA_013399475.1). Lineage (NCBI taxonomy): Eukaryota > Metazoa > Chordata > Aves > Anseriformes > Anhimidae > Chauna > Chauna torquata. The sequence continues at coordinate 18,669 of VXAL01019219.1, forward strand.
AAGTGACAGCTGGGTCAAGACTTTGTGCCACAAGGGACAAACATTTGTGTGGATCAATGGTTCGTTCAAGGAAGGGACAAGCTGTACATCCAAGTTTTGTAGGACATATCTGTAGACTGGTTCTCAGAGGTCACAAGTCCTTAGGAGAGCTCATAATTCCTTAGCAGAGAAGTAAAAATAGTGGATTCTGGCATCTGTGTATTGGGCAACCAAACCTGGGCTTGGTCTTCATGGTAGAAGAACACAGACTGGAAGACTCAGAGGTTTGAAGGAAATAGTTCCTCCTAGAACAGCTTCACTGCTATAGCCAAAACAGACCTCTCCCTTCACAGTCTTTGCTTGCAGCACAGCCACAGACTGATCCCTGTTCCCATGAGCAGCAGCAAGACCACTTATTTCCATGGGCAGGTTTACCCTGGAAGTGCAAGTGCAGCATATCGTGCCTCAAAGTCTTTTGCTTCCAATTTATCCCCAGAACTTGGTTACCTTCCTTCCTCTACCCAGAAAGCTCACTTGGGAGCAAAGGCACCCCTACCTAGTTGGCCGTGTCCAGAGATGGTCAGTCTGGGACTGAAAACTATCGTCTCCCAACAGCACAACACGGAGGTAGCCTGGTCTGCTCAGTCTGTGGCTCCCCTTTCATTAACTTCTGGCTGAGAGCATAAAACCATTTTTTGCCTTTCCATTGTGTACCATACATTACATTAAATCCATACCATATATAACATTAAATCCTCATGTTCAGCTCAGAAGGGCTGGCTCCAGTAGTTGGCAATGGAAGTATTTTTATCATGATGTCCATGGTTCACATGCTGTCCTGGCTAACAGAACCAGAACAAGGTTTTCCTTTGGTGTCCTATCAGATTAGTGTTCTAAAGTCTACAGTTAATGAGAAGGGAACATACAACAAAAACTTGTCCTGGTACTAAGACTCATGTTAGATAGCATGAGGACAGGAAGACCATGAAGACCACCACTTCCACTAGTCTTGGAGAGTGGATCTTTCAGTGGAAGAGACACTTGTGGTAGTAGCATGATCTGTCAGCTGTTCCGATCCAGAGACCAGACCAAAGAGCTTCTTTGCAGGGCTGGGGATCATCACTTTAATCAACAATTTAAAAGGGAAATGGGAAAATTAAATTCTGGAGCAAATTTCTTCATTCCTTCTTTCTTCCTGACAGTTATGGTTAGTGACAATATTTACACCTTCCCAGTTCATAAGGAAACATCAACAGAGGAAAACATGATTGTTCAACCTGATCTTAGGGCTAAGATCATTCAGTTTACATCTGTTACATTTGCAGTGGTATAAAAGTAGAAGCAATTCTGAAGTCAAACAAATGATTTGAAAGCTAGCAAGCCAAGAAAATAAGATAATGTTTTTCCAACTGCTGCTGAAAAATTCTCTCACACAGCAGCAGACGCCAGTTTCTAGCAGTGTCTTAGTGGGTTTCCTACAGCCTGTTCCTCCACCTATTTTGACCAATGATCACCCCAAGAATACCTCCTTAGATGTTAGTCTCACTGGTGCAGGGCAGCAGTTGCATTGCTTTGTTGATCGGGCACTGTAGCCTTAACATTAAGCGCCTTGAATAAAACCAGTCGCTTCACAAGTCTCTGAAGACGGTAACACTTCATGTAAGCCATGGGATGCTCTCCATTGATTGGTTTCTACTGAAACCTGAATGCAGCTCTCATCAACTGTGGCAAGAGCCTTCCGCTTAGCAGAGTTAGCCCAACTAGAGGACCTAAGCTATCCAGAGCCGCAAGGCTTACTGTGGCTTCCCTTCCCAGTGAATTGTTCCCCACTGAAAATTGCACTGCCAATGGTATTTAGTCTCGAATCGTATTTAGCTCTTGAGGTTAGCTTGAATGACTGAGGGACTCCTAGCTAGACAGACAGCTGGTTCTACTAGTACCAGGAGAGCCACAGCTCTGCCTGGTGCACCGGACCTAGACCTGATTGGGCTTTGCCTTATTTCCAGCTCTGGTTTACATAAGTTTTATGGGGTGAGGGGTGGAAGGAATGGAGACCTCTCCTATAGACGGACTGATAATTTAAAACCATCTGTAACTGAGTAAACCCCTCCAAGAGGATGACCTTCTTCCATTTCACAGCTTGTTTTCCACCCGCCCACCCAAAAGTCCTGTTAACCCCTGCATGCCAGGGGATAAGCTACCACATGCCATTGAAAACCTGCAAAATGTCAGAACGAAGCCCTGTACATTCAGCAGCGGTCACTGCTTTCAATGCAAAGACGGTGCTTTTTTCCCTGGAAGCAAGTTCATTCTCCTAATGAAGGGCAGTGAAGAAGTGTCAAGAGGCAACAGCTGCAGGACAGATATTTCAGGACTGAATTTAAAAGTACATTTTAATCAGAAACATGATTCTTCCAATCTTCTGCTTTCCCTGTAATTCCCATCCTCTTCGGTATATCAGTATGAAGTCTACCAGTTCTGAGTGGTGACAAGTGCCACAATTCTTCCTAGAGACTATTGGTGCCTACTGCATGGCCCAGACAGAGCAAGAAGTCAAGAAACCAAGACGTGGTGGGTCCAAAAAGCTGACTAGATTTTCCAGTCTATCAACAGACAACCAAGGTCAAAAGCTAGTCTCGCACTAGAACCTCCCAGCCAAGCCACACGATCCCCTGCAGCATGGGTGTCTGGTCAGTCACTGTGCTGAAGGTCAGGGTGATGTCAGGGGGGCCTCTGGGCAGAAATATTCCGAGATAAGCAATAGGTCAAGATTTGCAAAGCTCAGAAGTCAGGTTCAAAGTCTACTTTGATGCAATAGCAGTGAGAATCCTATAAATAAAATACGAGAAAAAAAAGTTGCATTCATTTAAGGATGGCAAGGGCACAGAAAATGGAATAAAGGTCTAAGTTCAGTGAAGGCTACCAGCAGCCCTATATACTATACTCAGGTGGTTCCGACAGTACTGGTCTTGCTGGTCATGCACATGTAAAGGGACTTTCTTTCCATCAGATCAGGTCAGGAACTAGATGGATCACAGAAAAGCATTTTGTTTTTACCAGAATGCCCTGCATCAGGATAAAGAGTAGTCACACCATGCACATGGGTGCCTCAAATGAGTCTTCTGGACTCATAATATTTGATTTTAAATGTGATACCCCAAGTATTGAGAACTCAGTTCCATCTCAGTGGAAGATGTCCATGTCCAACCCAGCCCCTCAACACCAAATCATCCATGTTGTACACTCCAGAAGAAATTTAGGAGACTATTTTAATGCCCAAAGCCGTGGTTATTCTTACATCCTGCATCCAAGATGCCAGTTTCCCACTTTGTTACCAGCAAGCTGAGGTCTGTCATCGCTGTTCATACAGAGTCATGATTAAACCCACTGCAGTTAGCTGGATTTTCACACACTGACATGTAACTCAACACAAGGAAAAGATCAGAATCGGGCAAGCAAATACTCTGCAGATTAGCTCCCTCCTTCCCACGGTGTACAGAATGCCTACTATTTCCTTTTTCAGGACTGATTTAATCTGTTTGCATCCATGACTGACTGGAGGGGGTTGCTAGCATAATCCATGATTTAGATGGAGCCTGGATGCCTATAAACCTGATATTCCTACTTTCCTCTTGTGATAGCTGCCCTCATGATTCACTTTGTTGCATGCTCGAACGCCTGAGCTGGCCAGTGTTGGAATTTACTTGCCATTTTGCATTTGGAAAAACTAAACAGAGGGCAACAGAGGTTTAACATGGACTCAGCAAGGATGTGATTAAACATCAACATATTACCAGACATATTATCCCCTCAGCACTTTTCACCCCTCCCTGAGACACTAAAGAAAATGACATTTTAAACGCATCGAGCTCTTTAATGAATGTAGAGAACAAGGTATGCCTGAGCTGCTTTCATTTGACCCTATATGGTTATTGGGCTTTGCAAAACATCTTTGCCTCCAGTTAAGATTAACTATGTATGTTCAAACTATTTTGCACGCACAAACACTTGAGCATGCACTCACTGCACAGTAAAGCAAGCTGTGCTATTCAGATGCCACAAGAGATTCAAGTTATGAGGCTTTTTCTTATTCCCCCCACTTCAAACTAGAGCATGTAACAAACACCCCACTTCTGATTTGTTTCCCCAACAGATAAAAATGCCTCACATGACAAACTATTTTAATATTTCATACCCTAACATGCGAGGAAGTTTGTCACTGCAACAAATGCTACAGAAAATCCTTCTGAAACTCCAAGAGGCTACAGCATGCATTGCCTTCCCACTCTTTGCAGAACGCCTGAACATTATTTTCAGCATTGTTCTAGTACTGCCTTGCCTGACCTTTGCCTGCACAAGTTAATGTCTGGCATCCACAAAGGTGCCAGACGACTCCCATTGCTGGGAATACTGTCCCATTCCTTCTGAAGTTTGTCCTCTGTCAACCTCTCTCCTTATGCAGCACTAAATTGTGAAAATAAAACAAATCCCATCCAGAGCTAGAAAATTATGCTAGCATCCAACAGAGAAATAATCAGAAAGAAATAACTATGATGGAAAGAAAGGATGTCTCTCCCCTTCAACTTCTTGCCCCAGGAATCCTGCAGCTTCACAAAGGAGTCTCAGTGTTTTTCTTCATGTGGGCATGAAACTAGCAGCATCTGCTACTCCCCACCGGTCACCCTTTCTGCCTTGTGAAGGAGACCACAAGGAGCCCAAACACGCCTTTAGCTCACAGCAACCACAGGTTCTCATCTAAAACAGGTAGGAAGCACTGACCTGTGCACTTCTCCCAAGAGGTCTTCTACAACTCAGAGTGCTGTCAAAGCTGCAGCTCCCTGTGTCCTTTCTGCAGTCGGTACTCAGCTGTGGAATCACTGCTGGGTCCCTGGGATCCTCCTCAGCTGCTCACTGTCTCGCCTTCTGCCTCTCGTTCTCTCACGCACAACCTCTCTCTCACCCTCACCCTCTAGTAGAGGGAGCCTGTCACAGAGCTATTAGCCTGTGAGACATCCAGATGATTTTTTTTTATGGGAACCTGATGCACCTGCCTCCTATTCGTTATTATTTCAGTCCATACTAGTAATGGTGATAGACAAATCTGAGATTAACATAATTCTTCAATATTTCACAAGTCAGTTGGAGGGGTATTTTTTCTGCAGATTGTTTTTCCTCTTCACAGTGATTCATTAAAAACTTTCATACAACTGAATGGCCCTGTATGTTCTAAAGAAAACTGCAGCTTAATTGCTTTGAAACCAATCTCAAGAATAATTACAGTTATTAATTGATCAGATAAATTGAACTTCAGTTAAAGTGAGTGGCCAAGAACATTTAAGAATAAGTCTTCTAAAAAAATGGTCATTTTTTAAAGAACTATTTGAAGAGTTGGTATTATGAATAAGTGAAGGAATGAGAGCACTTCACAGCACCAGCTCACCCTGCTAATGTGAATTTATTAGCTTGCAGTTGAAAAGCATGAGCCTGTGCCCCACCTGGGTGGCTGAGAGCAGCCTCTGTTACCCACATGGCTTTGTATAGCCCTTTACAGTGACAGGTACCTAGGAAGCATTAACTGAGGATTAGGAACCATTAGGTCAGGCTGGAAACAGATCAGATGCACATGAATGCACTCTAGGTCCTACTTACCAGCAAAAGCTTCCTCTGGTAGGAGACATTTATCCACAGTCATCTGGATCTGATGTAGATAAATCTCAACAGAAACAAGACAGAGTCCCAAAAGGACAGAGCCCAAGGCAGGGAATGAAGAACCTTACAGACACAGTTTCCTCAGACCACTGAGGGCGGTGGGCATCCAGGGACCACCCAAAGCTCTCCTTGCTCCCCCTCTTCCAGGTCTGCAAGTTGCAGACATGCCTGGTATTTCATTGCCCACAACGCTGACCACAGGGACAGAGTCACACTTTGGGTGATAATCTCAGTCATATTCAGTAACTTCCAAAGCAACCCCATGCAATACTGTGAGGCAGGGCAGATGTGAGCACATCAATGCTTCTAAAAAGCAGATGGATAAAGTACAGCAGCTTGTCATCTTCAGGGAAGAAAACAGGCTTGTAGGACAGCTGGATATGAAACACTTCAAGTGCTGAAAGGTGGGCAAACTCCACAGACCCAGCAGCGCAACCTGGCCTGGAATCAGGCTGCCTAGTGCAGCGCCATCCAACAGGAGAGGCGAGAATCTAAAGAAAACATTTTTAAATGTTTTGCTTCTCACCATTTGACTGTAATCCCCCCTCATACCAAGCAATGGGCCTCTTGCCCTCCTGTGTAAAACTATACCTCCAATGCACCAAGACTGGCTAAGCAATAAGGAAATTAAAGAAAGCACAGCAAGAGGTACCAAGAAAAACTAGCAGAAGAACAGGAGGTTTGCATTTTATGTACCTTCCAAGAAATCAGATAACCCAAATGGATTTATCATTCCCTAACTCTTTTACTTCAAATTAACCAGTTTTCTGAGGTCAGCTTTTCAGTTCCTTGGCATCATGGTGGCCAGCTGAAATAAGGATTTCCTACCCTCCCCACTCAATACCTAAGAATCCTTCCTGTTGCTGAGGGAGCTTGGGCTGTCCCACACTGTGCTGAGATAATACAATAACAGATTTAAGTCATGAAGGTGCAGGTGGCACATCCCAAAGAATCACATTTACACACCTTCATGCACATTTACAGCCAGCAAAATGCAGAAGGTCCCATTTAATGTGGGAGAAGAACAAAAAACTTGTTCTGCCTCAAAAAGTAGCCAAGTACGAACAACACAGGAGATGCTAAAATCAGTCTGATAAACCTGAAAATGTCCTGGTTACCAGACCTCAGAAACCCAAAGGGCAGTCTTATGTAACATGCTTTACTTAGCAATCCTCTGACACATCCCTTCCCAATAACCCGCTTCAACGATTTGTAAGCCTGGGTATTCCCTTCCCTTTGACAGCCCTCATAAAGATTATTTCCTATCAGACATGTGAGAAGACTCCACTGGAAACCCACCAAATACTATGTCTGAGCTGACCTGAGGATGTCAGATTCCAACAGTATTTCATCCCAGATTAGCAAGTGGTTATTGGTTGTCTCAAAATTGCATTTGTCAGGAATGAAAATTCTTTGCCAAAATAAGCTATTCAGGTTTATTTATGACAGACAGATTTTATTACTCTCCCACAGAGTGTCATCCTAAAGCACAGCCAGCTCAGGCCCTCTACACTTCTATGTTTGCAACCCAGTCATTAAGTTGTCCGTTAGGAGTTGAACTGAAAGTACAAAAGCCTCCTCACTTCTCAATCAAATGAGGATAAAACACAGAAATGGACAACCAGTGCATTAAGTCTAAGAACCCTGAACCTTTGTTGTGAAAGAGCAAGAATATGATCCACTCCGTGCTCTTCTCGAGCTTTATGCTCAAGAGGCATGGAGCCTTAAGGAAATGGACATGAACACTAAGCGACAGTTGTACAAGTTGCTCAACGCATAATACCTTGGACAACTAAGGCAAGTTGCTAAAATGCCATAAAGTAGTACAGTCGTTGTTTCCTTGTGGTGCAGTTACACTTCTAAGGTTTTTGAGGAATGTCCACTGAGGCCATGCTCCTGCTGGTAGAGTGGCAATGTCCAAGGTAAATGCAGTGCGACTATTAGGATGGGATTCTCCCATCTAAGGGGAAAGCAGATGTCACATCTCAGCCAGTTTTCAGACTCCCAGCATTTAGTCTTGATAAGGGTGTCCTGCAGTAGCTACAGTACTGCTTCAGATCCAAAGCACAGGCTCCGTACAAAACAAGGATACAGCCTGGCAGTAGAGCATTCCTCATGGCTCAGAGGAGCCAAAGGTTTATTCTGATTGCGTTTGCTCTCTCTCTCAGGCATCCAGCCAGGATGGAACATCAGCCCCTTCTGGCACCTGAGCCGTTACAATTCACTACTGTCTTCTAAGGCCACATAGTCCTGTAATCTCCGGAAGCCTTGCCTGTGGTGAGGCTGATGCCCAGTAGCTAGACTCTCTGGAGAACAAACCGATTAGCTGAAAGACCTACCCAATAGTCAGTAGCTCAGCATACGCACCCAGACACGGACTGGAAGACATGGTTCAAAGACAAAAACTACCAGGTGAAGTGCTGGGACTCCCCTCCATTACCCAAGCCCAGGGAATAAAGCCAAACTCCCCTCCTAGTTGACCTTGACTTCTGAATGGGCAGTGAGCACCTGTGAGGCAGAGAAGATGAGTTACTGAAGCATCCAAAAGTACTCAGAGCCTTCTAGGGAGGTCAGCTACAAGACAAACCAAGGGCCGTTGTCACCACAGCTGCTTTTTCAACCTTTGCATGCCCCTTTCCTCCACCCCTCAGCCACCTGCACCCACTGGATCAATTACTGCATCTTCAGCAAAGCAGCAGGGGGACATGAGCATGCTCCAACCATTCAGAGCCACATAAAAGAAATTGGCTAAAGCCTACACAGCAGGGATAACTAAACTAGGTTTCTGATTCACCTCTTCCAGTCTCCTTCAAATGCGATTAGTATCTGCTTGTGGCTAAGGAGATTCAGAGGAGCTCACCTGGCCCAGTACCACTAACAGACAGAAGCCTGCCCCTTGTAAGCTCTGATTGCTGTCTGGTAACCCGACCTCCTGCCTGTAAGCACAAAATAGGACAGATGACACTAAGCAAGACGGTAAGTGCCCAGCCTACAAATGTTTTCTTGGGTCCAGGCCCAAAGCAGGTCTGATATCACTCTGTAACTCTGTTTTGGCTGACAGTTGCAGGGTTCTTGCTGGCCTTGTGAGGGACTTTACTGCATCATGAATACAGCTGAGCTTTTTGCCCCCCCAGACACCCTGTGGCAGCCAATTCCCTCACTCATTCTCCCATGTGATGGTGACCTAATGTGTGACAGACTCTGCCACGAGCCTTTACTGCTCGCTCATAAGTCATAAGGCCACGCCATGAACCTTAGCACGAAAATGCTTGTAAGAGTTGGAATTCAGGGAGCAGGAAAAGCAGAACTGCTCCATGATGGAAGGGGCAGGAGAAGCAGGACAGGGACCTCACTGACCAGGTGCACTCACACAGCTCTTGTAGGTGAGCAGAGCAGCAACAGTGATAGCAACAGGCTCCAGTGATCATCAAAGCCAATGTAATAAGTCAGGTCCAAGGTCAACCTGGGAAATCCAAACAACAATTCAGGAACTAGCCTGAAAACAAAAAAAAAGCCACAGCAAAGCACAAGAAGAGACTGAAGGCCCCACCCTGAGTTTAAATAATGCTCCTGGGCCATGGGCAGAGGGTGTGGGAGGAGGTCTCAGGTGAGGCTGTTCAGGGTAATTAAGGCCTGTTGTTGCCCTCACAGCCCTGACCCTTTATTTCAGAACTTCATTTCTGTGACACATCAGCTCATTCAAGCTTTGCACCCAACAAGATGCATCTTAGCATCGTGCTCCGAATTCAGCTCCACCTTCCCCTCCCACCCTGCCTTCCCCAAATCAACCTATTTCTATGGGTGGTTCTGCTCTCGTGCTGATTTCTGTGCCCGTATGACCTCTCTATCCCCTCAGTTACCCAGGTTGAGACCAGCACAGAACTGGAGATGCCACCAAAGAATGATGATCAGATTGCCACATAGCCCAGCCGTGCTAGTGCTAGATGATAACATCTGCCGATACTTCAAGGCTCCTGAAGAAACAAAACTTCACTTTTTAAGTTCAGACGTTTCAAACATCTCAATTTGAAATGTTCAGACCTCACTTATGAGGAGCGGCTGAGGGAAGTGGGATTATTTAGCCTAGAGAAAAGGAAGCTCAGGGGAGACCTTATCGCTCAAAGGAGGCTGTAGTGAGGTGAGGGTTGGTCTCTTCTCCCAAGCAACAGGATAGGAGGAAATGGCCTCATGTTGCACCAGGGGAGGTTTAGGTTGGATATTAGGAAAAATTTCTTCACTGAAAGGGTTGTGAAGCATCAGAACAGGCTGCCCAGTGAAGTGGTTGAGTCACCATCATGTAGATGTGATGCTTAGGGATGTGGTTTAGTGGTAGACTTGGAAGTGCTAGGTTAGCGGTTAGACTTGATGATCTTAGAGGTCTTTTCCAACCTAAAGGATTCTATGATTCTATGACCTGACTAATGGGTACCAAGTACCTGAAGTCATGAGGATCACCTGGATGCATGTGTCTTGGTGCCTGGGTGCTGGGAAGACCACTCGGATATAAGCGTCTTGGTCCTTGAGGGTACATGTGTATATGAGTGAATGAAAACATTTCATTTTAAAACAAAACCACTTTCCCCTCCTTTAAGGTCTCACATTGAGTTCAGTTGCCTTGTTGCAATATTATTTACTACAACACAGATATTTTTGCAACTGTCTGGGAAAGGCAGAGCCTCTGAATAGGAACTGTGTGATGATACTGTACCCTGTAGCCCAGTTTATAACTTGGTCCTCTGACAGTCTCCATGAGCTACTTTTTGAGTATTGCTTTTGGTGACATACGGTCACGCGCTCTCTGTATTTTCTGCCATGAAGCACGTTCTGCCTGCCTGCAGTCAGACAGACAGGCAATCTCCTGTCTGATTGAAGGGTGGAGAGACATAGTGAGCAGGTCACCTTTCATGGCAGACGGATGGATAGATTCATCTTTGAAATGGGCAGGATAATGTCAGGGGTGCTGATACATCAAGGCAAGACTAGGAGAAGGGAGGAAAGGAGGAGTGGGTGTCAGAGGCAGATCCTGTGTCAAAACGGGTGACAGATGAGGGAGGGCTGTCTTCTGGGATGGGCAGCTGGGCAGACAATACCAGTGCCAGAAGCTGAGCAGGAGGAAACAAGACCCACGCAAAGGCCCTGATTAACGCCATATTTAGACAGAGCTGGTCTGTTGCTCTGAGGCAAACTGAACGGCAAGCAAATTGCTTGCAGTTTGGGCCTTTGCAAAGCCCAGCATGCTCTTGTCAATCTCTTTGACTGACAGATTTGAGAGTCCCAGATGGCTCAGAGCTGTCTATGCTCATGACAGCGAATGGGTCATCCTCACAGCCATTCATGTGCTTTCCAGTTTCATTCAGCTTATTTTTCAGGCATATCCCATTTTGCACTCGCCACTTTTCACCCTTTTTTACCCAGTGAGTGTGTCTACCTTGAAGGGGTTTTAACCAGAACAAAGGTATTATTCCTCCCACAGCAACCATACAGGGGCAGAGCTGCCTGTGCAGCACATGGTGGAGGAAAGAAGTGGAAAAAACTCACATGTTTATCATGAGAGGGCTGGCCTGTATTCCTCAGTGTCACTACAATTTTGGACTCCCCCTGGATCCTCAGGTCTAGCTGGGTCATGCTGATAATTTCCCACTCCTTGCTGGGAGGAGGAACGCACAAGTGAGATACTTGTCCTGGCATCCTTACCATTCCTTTCATGGTAATATTAAGGAACTTGGGTCCCACTCCAAACCGGCAGCAGCGGAGTGGGAGGCTGGGGAGGCTGCTGATGCAGGAGGGGCAACCTAGCACAGAGAACGAGATGCCTAGCAGCCCAGAAAGATACAGAGGAGGATTCTAAAAAGCAGGGAGCAATCAAATAAACCATTAACTGCTGCTGCTCACCTTCTGCAAGAATATGAAGACAATATTTCTGGGCTTTGTGTATATTAAGACTACATTCCCAGTTTTCAAAACATAGCTTTAGGTCTTTGTCCTGTACAACTACCCAAGAATTTCAGCTTTTTCTTCCTAAAGTATTTACCTAGCTATTAATCATCATCTTCCTCTGGGGTCATCTCAGCATGCAGGCACATTTGTTTTCCCTGTCCTCTCTCTCTATTTATCCTGTTGTACAATTTTATCTTCTTGGTAGCTTATGAACTTACATCTCATTGATAAGAACATTGAGATCTGCTGTCTGTCTTCTCTGGAAGAGTTTTGGCCTCCTTCCTGACTCTCTAGGTATGTCTACAAAAATAGAACATGCACATTGCTGACTTATGACTATATCCTTGAGAAATAAACTTCCTTAAACAACAAGCCACAGTCGTCTGACGCAGAAGCCAAGAATCACTGGCTTTGCTACATGCCACAAAGGTCAACAGACCCAAATTGCCGGATCAGACAGGAGGACAGAATGACAGAAGCAAAGGACATATAAATTTAATGACTGTCAGCCTAACTATGTCAGCTGATTTCTGAGCTAAACCAGAGGGTAAAAGGAGAGGGACGGTCCCAGCTTGCCTTTATAAGTCTCCAAGAATTGAAGCCTCTTTCAGATACTAGTATTTCTAGCAGTTCTTTAAATGTTTCACCTAAGGAATGTACTTTAACACTCAGCTCTACAGTGTATCAGGGCAAAGCCATCTAAACAGCTCCCAGGCATCCAATCACACTGACCTGGTCAGAAGGTGGCAAGAAAGCTGTGAGAGTTTACAGAGCAGCTGAGGCGTGCAGTGCTCTCTGCTGTATTTAGTAAAAAGAATTTATTATTTTCTGTAACACATGGTTCTAACCATTGTTCCACAGATGCAAGGTCACAGCACTCATACAAGACTTAGGTACAAGCAGACCCCTGGTGAACCCAAAAGCCACATAACTGGGCAGCTGAAAGAGAGCTGCAGCTGAGTCACTGATGGTCACTGAATCACGGGGTTTTGGTGAAGAGGCTCTCTGGAGGTCCCCAGTCCAACCTCCCCCTCAGGGTAGGACTACCTTAAACACCACATCGGAGTGGCTGTGGCTTTGTCCACTGAGTCTCAACAACCACCTGCCCACTCTCCGCCACGATAGATGTTCACCCTCTCTGATGACCTGCCCCAGACCTGCATCAGCTTCCTAGGGCAGACTGTTCCTAGAGCCCAACTTAAACCTCCTAAGCAGCAACTTGTGGCCCCTGCCTGTTATATGATTTGACACCACCAAGAAGTTTGGTCTTGTCATCTTTGTGACCACCCCTCACTCTGTTGGCCACACTCCTTCCAGTTTAGCCCAGGATGCAGTTAGCTTTATGATGAGCGCACATAGCTAGTTCGTATTCAACATGGCATCCACCATAACCTCTGTGTCCCTTCCTACAGGACCCCAGGTCCTTTTCCAGACTGCTCATTGTAGCAGTATGTTGTCTCTGTGGACAGTCAACTACATGATTCAAAACAGATCTGAACCAAAACAGGAATGGCAAGGTGGGGACCGGACAGAAAAGCCACTCATATGAGAGGACATTGCTTCAGCCCTTTTTCCTTGTAGATATGAGGATTTTGCCTTGCAGAACAGCCCCACAGGGGTCAGGATCCACTGTATTTGGGATGCATGCAGGGGTTAGGGGCTGCAATTATGAACCCCCATGGGAAGAGAGTTGTGATGGTGCTACCAACGGCAGCTAAGAGAGAAAGGAGCACAACACTGCACAGGGTGGGAACACTGTAAGAGGTCTCAGGAAAGGCCTCACAGAGAAAGTCTCAGCTCTTCTTGGGACAAAGTCTTTGGGATCTAAAAGCAGTGAAAAGAAAAGCACCACTACAGGATCAGGCTGGTTAGCCAAACCCAAATGGAAACTTGGGACTCTGAGCTCACACCTTCACAGCAGGTGTGGGAAGTGCAAGTTGAGAGTAGCGACACAAATCTAAGAGGGGACATTCTTCCTTTCTCCCTTCCCATATCCTAAACTCAAAATCCAAGCAGGGCACAGTCACTTTGCTGAAGATCAGGGCCTCCTATTCAGAGGTGCCTGTACAGGCTGAAGAAATAGGCTGACTGAAACATCCTGAAGTTGAGTGAAGGCAAACACAAAGTCTTGAACCTGGACCAGAACAACCCCATGGAGCAGGGCAGGCTGAGGACTGACTGGCTAGGAGGCAGCTTTGAGGAAAAGAGCCTGACGGACAACACATTGAACAGCAGTCAGCAGTGAGTCCTTGCAGCAAAAGCCAACAGCATCCTGGGCTGCATCAGCAAGAGTACAACCAGCAGGTCATGGGAGGTGATTCTTCCTCTCCTTTTATAAGGTCACATCTGGAGTACTATGTACCATTTTGGGCTCCCAAGTTACAAAAAAAAAGACATGGACATATTGGAGCAATTCCAGTGGAGAGCAAACAAATATTGTGCTCATTAGGAGGCTGGAGATGGAGAAGGAGGAAGAATAAAATTCAAGTTAATGAAATTTGTCAAAATAATAATTATAGCTGGTAGAAGGACTGCGCTGATTTTAGTAAGTGAACATGAGGTGGTCAAATGAAGTTTCTGTGTACAAGTACTAGGGCAAAAATGAAGGAACTTGATTTGTTAAAAAAATGTGGAAATAGATTAAGGGGTAAAACGCGGTGGCAGAGATCAAGATGAGGGTGGAGTGACAGGGCACATCAGCAAACACATGACGATAAAGAAAGAAAAGCAATCACTGCAGAAGAGGGAACTCTTAAAAGTCAAAAATCTTCTTGACAAGCTATCCCCCATAAGGCTAGGGGAGAAGCATCCAAACCTTAGGATGCCAGAGACAGTGATTTAGGACTCCTGGCAACAGTTCTAACGGTTTTGCTTGCCATGAAGACTGTCATTAAGGTTCTATGAAGAATTGCTGACATGCTGCAGTCTGATATCAGTTATTATTAATAACTGGGAAGCCCTTGCTTATTATTAGGAGTAAGTTTGTGCATGCTCAGAGAGGATACAAGTTGCTCTCATCTGCCTTCAGTGAGGAAGAGACCTGGAGTGATCAGGCTCTTTGACCTTGCATAGGTGGTACAAACATGCCTTTCTTGGAGGAAAGGTCTACGAACATCTTTTTACGACAAGGGAGTTCCACACCCTAGTTGCACCGTTGGTGCTTACCCATCTTCATTTGTTTCCTTTGACCCCATACTTTGTTAGTTCTCACTTTTTTTTTTCCAGTAGGGGAAAGAAAACCAATAAACAGTCATTTTCTGTTCACCTTCCCACTCCAGTCTGTATTCATAGATATTTGATGTAATTACCACAATGTTTTTTGCATTTTAAAAAGAAATCTCCATTTATCTGCTCCATGGGTGTGTACCCATTTCATTATCCTTACCATTCCTCTCTGAACTGCAGTTCACCTTCATATCCTGCCTCAGACAGTGGGATGGCAGACAGAAGTAGAGACCGCACCTGAGATACAGGCACATTAGATCAGGAGCACCAGAGATATCTATAGTAGCACTGTGACAGTTTCTGGTTTGTTTTCTACATTCCTAATGGACAAAATGGCAGGGAGCAGCAAGGGCCAGCTGCTCCCTAGCGGGCAGAGAGCCCTGAGCAAAGCACAAAAATGCGGCTGGCCAGGCAGGGCCCTCACAACCCAGGGCTCGGTCCCACAATACCCAAGTGAGGTGAGCAAGGCTGACCCAGAGATCATGGCCAGGTTCAGCCAAGAGTTCAGATCACCAGGCAAGGTCATGGTGATGAGGCAGGGCTGAGGTCAAACCCAGAAATCAATCCACAGGTCAGGTCCAGAGACCACCAGGCAGGTCCATGGTGACAAGGCAGGTCCATGGCTAAGTCGTGAAGTTAGTCAACAGCTCAGGTCTGGATCTGCAGGGTACCCGGCCAGGCACAGCCTCCATTAGAGACCAGTAACCCCCAGCGTAGCTCAGTCAGGGACTAAAGCCTCAGGGCTGAACTTAAATACAGCTCTTGGGCCCAGAGGCAGAGGGTGCGGGTGGGGGCCCCAGATGAGCTGGCCAGGGCCATTGTGGCCTCTTGCTGCCCTCAGGGCCCTGACAGGAATCCTCAAGTCCTTGTGTTACGAAGTCAATTTTAAGTGGAAGACTGTAGTTCAGCTATTTCATCCTTGCATTTGTGCTAATTTTCATCTATCTAGTCCTTGAAATCTGTTAGTTTCATTTCATCTATATGTTCCATAACTATCTGAGACTTCAGCCTGAGGCAGACTCCAGTGGAGACCCTCACAAAGACTCAAGTGTAGGGACCTCCTCCACGCTGAACGTAAACAATAAATATATATATATATCTTTTTTTCTGCTATAATCTTAACTTTCTGGTATACTCCTTTCACACCTTCTTCACATCCATAGATTCTCTGTCAGATTTCTTGTCCTGATGAGTCTGAGAAATAATATTTTACTGGGCTTTACGCCTTTTCCAACCTGGCATCTTTTCAAAATCAGGAAGTGCTGTGATCAAGTAAGAATTGACAAATATCAATCTAGGTACGTTTTTACAAATTTGTTCAAAGAATAAAAAAATCTTCAGGTACTAAACATCTCGACCAAAAAAAAAAAAAAAGAAAAGATGAAATGGGCTTACTCTGCAGTGTTGGGAGGATGAGAATGCATGAAGCCTCACTTTTAAGTAATAATGATAGTAATAGTGACCAGGACAAAGCTGACTCTTGAGAACAGAGGATACATAAATGGAAATTACCATGAGAGCAGTGGAAGGAAAACTCCAAGTCCTGTTAGAGAAATATCAGTGCCAGCTTTTGATCTCAACTTTTGAAGCCTCTACCAGAATATGGGGAACACTGCTGTTCATGCACATTCAAAAATGATTTGCTTAAGTAGGAAGACATATGGAGATGGGATCATGGACTGCTCAAGGTAGTGGAGCGCTAGCTGTTTTAAAGAAGAGTGAAGAAGCTTGGCTTGTTCAGCCCAACAAAAAAGAGATGGGAAAAAAAAAATCTATTAAATACCTATGAAGATGAATGCCCAAAGGGAGAACAAGGTGACAGAAGGAAAAATGAAAATAGCTGATGACAAAGAGGAAAATCAGATTTTTAACCATCAGACCCAGCTGGATCTAAAACAGCCTCATAGTTGGAATAAGGCAGTAGGAGCATCTGACAAAATAAACACAGATTTTTTTTATTTTATAATGGGAACTCTGTAACACAGCTTTCTTCCACTCAAATTCAGAGGTCTTTTCTAAGGTCAGGAAACTCTTGGCTGAAGTAAATGCCAGTTGGGAATGACTTGCTGTGCGGTTATTTTGGCAATTTGTTGTCCCTTTCCTTGGGCATTCTCCTTCAGTAGCCAAACTATAGTGAACTTTGTGCACTGCATGACAGGGCACCCATATATCAGGCCAGCAATAGAGCAATGGAGAAAGCTTTAACTAAGACAAAGCATTCATTTGAATTAACAAGGCAGCATTATACACAAACTCTGAGTGCTACCAACACCCTTGCCACGAAAGCCCTTAGAATAGAAGGTCCCAATTCTTCCCTGCTAGCAAGACCTCCATATCTTTTAGGTGGAAATCACAGACTGGTATTTGATCTAGACAGAAATACCACTTTTGTGTCTGTCTTCTCCTCTGCCAGTCATAGCGTTGATTCTTTCATCATTTGGCATGCGTGTGTGTGTGTGTGTGCATGTGTCTGTGTACATGACTCCATAAGAGCATTTTATTAGGAGCTGCTGAGTGCTTCAGGGCCTAAGAATCACAACAGTTGTCTTAAGGCTCGTGACTCTGCTGACTTCTGATCAAGAATGCGGAAATCTGCGTCCCAAAGGGTATCCACTCCACCTCCTTCGGCATCCGGCTGACAATTGAGCTGACAGCAGAGCTAATGCTCCAGCATGCTCTGTCCAGTGGGCTGAGTCTCCTGCTGCAGACTATAAATTACACATGGCCAGTTTTAACACCTCTTTATATAGGTATGCATAAAAGCTTGCAGTCCTGGTGGCTCTGTAAATGGTCAGTGTGTCCTTCTGTCCAAACAGGTGTCAATAATAAGGAAATAACCACACTGGTGAGAGGAATTTTAGAAGCTGTGAGGAGAGGTCGCAGGGCAGGGAGGAAAGCGTGAATGTGGTTATCTGCACCTACACTGCTGGGCACTTGGAAACAGTAGCCAGGAAGCAAAACCAAACAAAAGGTAATAAAGTTATTTTAGTATTTATAAGTATTCCTCACACTCCAGCATCCCCCAGAGGTAAAGGAGTGCCTTGCTTTGACTAATTTGAATGAAGAAGGTGAAGCAGACACAGGATGGGGCACTGAGACCAGTGTCTTGCTATGCAGATCTGTCAGCAACCTCGTCACCAGCACACTGCTGTAACCTGGCCGTTTGCCACTGTATGTGCTGGGCCGATGTCACATTACCTCGCGAGTTTCCAGCACACACGTTCGGAATGAAATAACCCAGCAAAGCACCTACTCCAGCCAGCGGCAGAATCCACCTCCCTTTCACACTGACTGTTCCCAGTGCACTGTATGCTGCAGGAGGGTGAATTGGCTCGTGATCAGGGCTGCTGGGTAGCACATGACCTCCAGCATGACCACTAGTAGTCCCAAGAAGATTCCTGCTCTAGGCTTTTTGTCTCCATTGACGTGGCTGTAGCATACTTTCCAGATCACCTATTAGAACGGTGTAAGACTGTGCAACTCCACGTTAAAACTGTTTACTTGGTACCACGGAGGAAGAACTGGCTCTTGGAAGTTGTGATCCCATCACAGCCATCAAAAGAGGTCTTTGTTCCTCTGCCTTGCAGTCTGTGTAGTGAATAGCTCCCTTGAACCATCAATTACAACACACAATTAGCTCTAAGTGAAAGTGTCACAGGACAGCCCTGGCACTCTGCCCTTCCTCCCACTTCTCCCTCATTAAGGTACTCCTGTCTTGCTAGATCTTTAATTAGCTTGTCATCAGTAGGTTGGCCTGGATTGAATGCTCTGCATTCTCCCAAATGAAACCATATAAGACAGATGGGACACCAAAAGCAGCAAGAGAGTATGGTGAGAAGACACGTAAAGCAATCAATATGTGTCCGTGAGTTCAGGGACAGGCTTGCCAGGGGCAGTAGTAAGGTTTCTACTGGCTTGGACAAACTGGGGGTGTTAAAAATGTAGGTAATCTGAGACCTGGCAACCTCATTTCATCAAACCCACTGTAGGGCCAGCAGAAGGGAGAGGCAAAACCCAGCAAAACCAGTAGCCTTGAGTAATAAAGCTATTTGTTATGCCATAAAAGAGAAGAGCCTAGCCACGGTCAACCTACCAGTTATGCTTGGGGCAGTTTCATGAGAAAGCCTCACTTACAACTTGCCTCATTTCCTTGCTTTTGCTAATTCAGAAGGCAACGCTTGGCCTCAGATCACCTCTTTCCTGAATTCTGTGGCCGGGCTGTATACCCCGTCTGCCACCCACTGAGCTCAGCAGATGCTCTGTGGCGCCGCTGCAGAACATTGAGCCAATACGTGGAAGGAGGGGAGGGCAGCAAAAATGTGGATGGGGAGGGCAGCCCATAAAATATACACCTGTTGTCAATGAGAAGCCAAGGCTTATGTCAGCCTGCTGTAAATATTTTCTCTATCTACCATCTACCTCGGTGACCTTTTCAATCACAGTTTAGGAGGGAGACTGCTCCCATTAAGTGCTACTTGATCCTCTGCTAATGCAGCAGTTATGAAAGGACCACAGTGCTTGTCAATAGGATAAACACCTTCGCAGTGGGAGGAGGCCGCGGAGAAGGGGCACATACCTGCTCTCCCCTCTGCTTCCTCAGGGCTCCGTCCCTCCATCTGCCCAACACCACTGCTACAGCAAAACATTTAGACAAGGCAAGCTGAGCCTGGCTGCAGCACTAACCACTGTCTCTGCATCTGCTGTCTATGCAAGCTCAGCTGCCAGCACCTAGGAGACAGCACATGAAGAAGGAGGTCTGATTTTCTGATCAGTTAATTGTTCCACCCCAAGGCAGTGATTCAGGATAAAACAGTGGGTGTACATCGTCCCTTCTATACTCATTTAAGTTTTGTAAAGTTAATGGCCGGTTCCTACAGCAGACTTACACCATCCATGCAGGTCTGACAGCCCATTTGAACTTCCAGCTTCATCATGCTCAGCAAAAAAGGTCTCAGGGGAAGCATCATGAGAGCATGAACCCAACTTTCCTGCCTGGCACTGCCCTCGATCCTCGTAAATGTGACTGCAGCTTTTGGCAGCCTTTGTTTGGGCAGCACAAAGGCAGTGGCCTGAACAGGATCTCCAAGGGGCTGGGAATCAGGGGTGGGTGGAGACTGCTGCCCTGCAGGACTTGCCCAAGAGGAGAGAAGAGCCTGAAGCTCGAACCAGGATCCAGGAGTTTTCACAATGATGGCCACCACCTTGGGTACTGTGAGAGGAGAGATTCTCAGGCTGACAGATCTCTGGTTTGATCTGGTGCCATGTTCCTCTGGCCTCTTCAGAGCTGTCTTCAGAGCACAAACCAGTGCTGCCATTAATGTCTTGCCAGCTGGCTCCTTCCAGCTCCTGGTCACGCTCAGCTGAGCGACCAGCACCAAGGCACTTCATCGGTTCTTTGAGGAAGGTAAACAAATTCACTTCTCTGCCCCAGAACAGCATTGTATACATGCAGAATCCACCCAGAAAGGGACTGACTTTGGAAGAAAAGGCACACAAGCAAATTAATGTGAATTAAAAGGTACTTTTACTCAGCACCTCCAATGAAATATTTGTAAAAGGAGGGGGAAAAAAAGCAATGAAATGAAGTCCCTTTCTTTTCCAGCTGCTTTGCTGCTCCAGCCCTGTCTCTCTAAAGTGTGGTAGAAGCCACCCAGGTCTTGGGGAGCAAGAGAACGCCTTCAGCCAGAAGAATTAGCTGTGCTGTTGTCAGCAGATGTGGTGGAGGTGGCCCAGGAAGCAGCGGTAGCACTGTTTGGGCCATTTGGGCTGCAGGTTGCTGGGTTATGAACGTTCAAGGTATGAGTGCCTGTGTGGAAACTGATTTGCCTTGCAACTATCTGCCTGTCTTGAAAGGTATGACATTGCTCTTGGGCAAACAGGAGATGATTCTGCAGAGACACTGAAGTATAAGCTGCCTTGGGTTTGAAATGAATCCCTTCTGGAAAAGACATCTACAGAGTGGCATTACATTGGTCACTGTTCCCTGTACAATGCCTCGAATCCTGTCTGTGTTATAAAACAGAATCACAGAAGGGAAGGGAGTTCTGGAAGTCTCTACTCCAAGCCCCAGCTTTTCTAGAAATTAAGGTATTTCTGGCATGCTAGAGCTCTGACACAGGAACAGGCAGAAAAAAATGGCAGAGATTTTACAGGACCACAGCTCCCTGCGCCTGTACAAACTGCTTATTGTGAACACAGTGGTAATCCCTGTCACTGAGACACCCCGCAGACCTGGTTACCACTCCTATGGACAACCTGGCTTTCCCCTTATTACCAGTCCTAAGTATTCCCCAACGTTGAAAGAGCCATTGAGACTGGGAAGGGACTGTGAAATCTGCCCATCACAGCAAGATCAGTTTCAAGAAGTATCTTCCCTATTTCTGTTGCAGTTGAGGTAGAAAGCCTGCAGAGATCTAGGGGGTGTCACAGCATGCTGAGGGTCCTCCTCCAAGGGTTTGAAGGAACCGAACACTGAACAGCAAGTAGAAAATGCTCCTGCTGAGCAACTGCACATCACCAGCCACAGCTTTCTGAAGCTTTGACAGAAGAAGTAGTGGAGATAGTAATGGAAACACCCTCCACAGGCTTTAAATCACTGGGGAGACTTCAGCCCATCTCACTCGTGGCTGAGTGGGCTTTCCCTCAGCTTGCCCTGCGTGTGCAAGAAAGACAAACGATACTGCTCTGGGAGATCAGACTGTTAACAAAACATCAAGGGACAGATGTTACCTTAGCCCTTGGGAAAAAATTCATGCTGTTTTGACTGCTGTCCAGGTGGTGATAACTGGGTATAATTTATTCAGGCAGAAATCCCTCTTTCCATTCTAACAATGTGTTGTTTGCTCTGTCCTGAATGACAGGCCCACCGATGCTCTGGAAGTGATGACCCCCAGCACATGTGCAGCGTTCCTAGTACTGTGCAATGACAACAAGTTTCATCAACTCAAATATCCCTGCCTTCTCGGTGACAGTCCCTCATACTTCAGATATCTCACTTTCCCCACTTGACATCATTTGAAATCTATAAATAGGGCCGACTAGGAGAGAAACACGGGATGTACACTGCCACGCACTAGACATCTGCAAGGCTAGGGCAGGCCTTTGGAGGGAGCCTGCTGTAGGTAAACAGCTCAGCACTAGAAAGTCGAGGCCTGGTCCTGCAAGGTGGGGCAGTCTGGCAGATCACTCATCAGTCCAGGTGCAGAGTGGCATTCCTCCGACCCTCCTGCCTCCTCAGGAGCACAGGCCCCCACTACTCCAGTGCCTCCAGCGAGGCCCAAGCAGAGACCCCACATCCCTGCAGCAGACTGTGCTGAGCTGGCGGCGAGGTTCGGGAGGAGATGCAGCGCTCACTGACCTTAGCGTCAGCGTTCCGTCACTGCCAGTGTGCTCTGAAGCAGCATACCACTACCTACCAGCACCTCCCAGAACCCTACCAGTATCTGCCAGTGTTGTGCCAAGCACCTTGCGGCACAGCAGCCCCTATTCCTCTCTCCCTGCACAAAGGCCCGTGCTGCTCTCAGTGGTTTGCAAGTCCAAGCAGTGCAGATCACCTGTGTTTCAATAGAAAGGGCAAGCGCCTCCCTCCACAGACTTTCTTTACTCCTACAGTCCAGAAGCTGAATCTTGCTCTGCATTACATACTTTTTCACTGATCCCAGAAGAGCCATGGAGGGAAACATGATTTTTGGCTTGCTCCTACTGCCCATGAGACCACTTGTTACACAGAGGCAGAAGCCCAGAGCAATCGAGAACACGTCCCAGTGACGTGGGAGCATTCAGCAGCGGTGTGTTACATTTGCACAGGCCACTCCTGTCAGAAAACACCAGCTTGGAACCTACCCTGGAAAAATCCTTGACCAAGCAGAAAGCAACCACAGCAGCAGTGCAGAGCTGCTTCTTTGCCTAGGCCCTTTTGTCCTCCCTTCCAAGCAGAAAAGGCACTCTGTGGCTCTTTGACAAGTATGGAATAACCTGCTTTCCAATCAGCATCTAATTGCTGGTAAAAGCTGTTAATTGCCTCGTATAGTCTTCTGTCAGCAACATTATCCCCTCCTGTCCTGCTGAAATTGGGATAAGCGATTGTCCTGTTCAGTGGCTGCAGTGGGACACGGAGAGGGAGATGGTGAAATCTAATACGAGAAATAATATCTATGGCAGCAAGCAAGGCTAACCCAAAAGGCGTAAGGGAAGCAGGATTCCAGAGAGAGAGGAATGCTGAGGGAGGAACAGCATGGAGCCCTCTTGACAAAGATCCAGGACCATTTTAAAAGGGCCCAAGAAATTATTTTTTAAAGTCTATTTTTAATATAACCTATATACGTGATGAGAGCACTGCCTGCCACACCACTATCTTATTACCTCCAAAATTAGCAACAAAAAGATTAATTTAGACAGGATGGAATATTTTCTAACAAAAGCGTCACTGCCTTCTGGGGAGCAAGCCTGACCCAAAAACATCACGTACAGGGAAATCCCACACCACAGGCAATCCCTCACGGATAGGAGGCCCCCAGAAGAGCAGCTGGAAATACAGCAGTTTGGGTTAACTTCAGCACAGCTGGGCTGACTGGTGATGACATAATGTGACTGCAATATGTCACTACAATTGATCCTAAATATACGTACTTCTCTACAGCTGATAACAAAAGCTGCAGAGAAAGCAGTGGATTCGGTCTACTCTCCACCCTCAAAGGAGTCAACAGCTCCTCCCAATTTAGTATCATCCGCAAACTTACTTAGTATGCATTCAACTCCTGCATGCAGATCATTTATAAAAACATTGAAGAAATTTGGCCCCAAAATGGAGCCCTTGGGAACCCCACTAGCGTCTGGGCACCAGCCTGATGTAATCCCATTTACTATAAACCTTTGAGCCCGACTCATCAGCCAGTTGTTCACCCATCATATTATGTATTTGTCTAGCTGTATGCTGGACATTTTGTCCAGAAGGATACTGTGAGAAACAGTATCGAAAGCTTTGCTGAAATCCAAAAAGATTACATCTACTGGGTTCCCTTGGTTTACGAAATGGATAACCTTGTCATAAAAGGAAATTAAGTTCCTTAAGCAGGACTTTTCCCTCATGAACCCATGTTGGCTATGACTGATGACTTATGCCGAAATGTTCCAGTGTTCTGTGCCATTCCACCAAAAATCTTGGCAAGAAAAGAGTGCCAACTGCAGTGTTTTTCCAGTGCTTCACTTCTATTCTCTGCCAAGTCAGGAGGGGACTTACAGGGAAGCGTGCACGGTGCAGTGATGGGTGCAAAGCAACCAAACAGCAGAGGACTGTCACTGGAGGCTGCAGCCACTCCGTCCCATAAATATGATGTATCATATTCAGCCTAATTTTATTAATTCTCCTCTTTCTCCACATCACACACACATTACTGGGAGGAGAGCAAGAAGGCTGTCACTGACAGTGCACAGACACCTTTACACCCAAATGTGCTGTAAGCGCTACCTCTGTAGGCAGTGCTCTACACTGGTGGCTTAGAAGATGAAAAGTGGTTGTGTGTCTGGCTCTCCAAGGTCTCTACCTGCCCCAGCTCCATAGGAGCGCATTCCCCTACCCAGCAGATGGCAGCTCCAGCAGTTGAGGCCACCTCTCAAGTTCCTGTGTGGTTCACAGTAGGGCTACCACACAGGCTCCCAGGATCCAGGACAGAGCAGCAGCTCATGAAAAATACTTCTGGCCAATTCTCTTCCCTCTAAGAAGACCTCTGTTCTTTACTTGGGAAAGCACGCTGAACTCAAGCAATGGGAAACAGTGTGAACCAGTAACTAGAGCACTGCCCTGGGGTGTAGCAGCTCTCTGTTTTAGCCTCAGCACTGCAAGAGGCTTGGGTGAACTTGCACAAGTGCTCTGTTCTCCACTGTCCTGTTCGTAGAGTGTGGATATTTTGACTGGAAATGCTTTCCGATCTAGGGGCAGAAGCAGCCTACAAAATGGTTAAACACAACTAAGGAGAAGAAGCATGAGTCAAAATTCAGGGCAAAAGCCATACCAGGGTTGTTTCCCCCTTGCTCCCCCAGGAACACCCAGCCGCCGGTGCTGAGTCTCCTCACCGTCACACTTCAAGGTGCGAGCAAGCAATTGCTCCACAGCTGGGAGCCATGAGACCCAACACCAAATTCCATGGTTCAGATTTATCTTTTCATGGCTGTTACATTAATGGTTGTTCTCTGCCCTGTGTTCATCCTGTGGGAGGTCATGCCTGACAGAGGGACCTTCACAACACCAGCCTGTCTGTGCATGACCAAAGGACACATCCTGACACTATCTCCCAGGTTATCAGAGTCCTGCCTGCTGGGAAAGCCACATCTTCTGCCAACCCCTACGCACAGACCAGCTGCTCCTGCCTGTGATTGACAATATTTGTTCATTAACAGATGCTCAGAAGTCTCTAAGAGGTTTCTACATGTTTATCAGGTCTTTCATGCTGAGATCTTAATACACACTCACAAGCAGTTCTTGTGACTCTCACAGAAACCCTACAGCACTACTGTGTACTATTTGAGAAAACTGAGGCATGTCACCAAAATCCCTTTTCTTGTAGTTGCAAGGGAGTTATCAGCAAAAAGAGAAAAAGAATTGCTATTCCTTGGTCTAACCAACCATTCAGAGCAAGGAAGCTGGCCCAGTGCCCAAGCACCCTTGCATTCTCTTTTGTCAGTTTACAATTATGAAAGCATTTTGAGAGCAAATTTCATTTTGTGCTTAACACAAAGACCCAATCATTTTGTTGCAGACGAAGTGTCTCCCCTCTGAATTACAGGATGGTTTCTGTTATGGTAGGATGTATCTCCAGGATATTTACAAGTCAATCTGTTTGTTTACAATCTAAATTAAATTGCCCTTTAGATATCTGGCACCTGATGGCACCCCATCATTATCCTAGAAAAAGGTTTACAGTGCAGTCACTAATACCTGTTTCCAGAAAGAACAAGGACAAGCTGTTACAGCATGTCCTCAGCTGCAGGTCGTGTTAACAAAAATGCCACCTGTCCTTTCAAAGCTGACACCACGAGTACCAGGAAGGACTAATTACATCACTAAGGGGAGAGCTCAGGGCATTGGAGGCCATGTCTGATGCATTTCCTCTCTTTTACGTATTTATTGCTTTGTTTTCTCTGCTGATCTCCGATTCCATCTCCCTCTGTGCCAGATAAACTGTGCTTGGCCTCTGTTCCCAGGACACTGCCTATGGAAAGCTCCTCTGAGCCACCTCTCTCACCTGTCTGCTGCGCACAAAGTGAGAGGCAGAAATTGGGAATGTACAGCCCCACAAAGTCATTGCTAATCTTGCACTTTCCCAATTACGGTGAAGCCTCTTGCCAGACCACTGTACAAGTCACAGCTCTCTGCAGGCCAGTTTCAGTGGCTAACGTCAACCCAAATTACCCAGAATTCAGGGCAAGATCTCCAAGGGTTCAGGACCCACCACTGTCCTGCATTCAGCATACTGAGAAATTCAGGGAATGTGACCACATCTGTTGGATCTGCACAGTGCTGTACTTATGAATAAGGACAAGGCTGGGCATGGAGAACAGGGAGAAGTAAAGCAGCAAATCCTGCTACCCCCAGCCAAACACTCCTTTTCTTCTGCCGCTGGGCTTTAAACACAGTGACAGGGATGACATCCAGAAGACAACTGAGCCCACTGTGTCTGAGCTACCTGGGACAGACAAGAAGGCTTCAGGGCAAAAGCCAGCAAGGAAGGGAACAGAAAACAGTCTCCTGGATCTCCTGGATGTGTTGTGTGCAAGATCCCTCCCATCACTACAAAGGAAATGCCTCCCCGGCACCATGGAATACAAGTCCATGCACACACAAGAAATCAGCCTCCTGAAAAGGGACTTAAAACTGAAATGTAACCTTCAAACTCATCTTGTATTTGGTGGGCCTGATTCTGAGGCACTCACCTGAAAAACTGATCCCTGCATTCGGTATCTCAGCTGCCTGGGTCATTTCTTACTTACTCCAGGAGGATTGCTCAGCGTCTTGTCACTCACTAGGTTAAGCTGCTTCCTTCAAGTGTCTATCCAGCTTCAAGCGTCTATCCAGCTTACTCCAGCCCCACATGAAGCACTGATATATATATCTTTGTGCTGCAGAAGAACAAAGAAAAGCAGATTGCTGTGACAACAGAGATGTCAGAGAAGATAAAAATACCGCCTACCGATTGTGCTGGGCAAGTTGGTAACATAAAAGCCCTGTAGTCATGTGGCCTTTACACCTGTAAAAATCAACTATTTCACAACATTGGCAGCATCCCGCAGCCAGGCCTAAGGTTCTGCTTGGAAGTGAGAGCAGCGAGTTAGCACCACGGGGGCTCTTCCGCTTGGCAGCACTGGAGTAGGAGGAAGGAATTAGAAGTCCTTTGTGCGTCTAATACCCAGGCTTATTCTCATGGAATATTTCCTTGGATCTGTCCAGCTGACGTAGGCCATGATCCTGTAACATACTCCAGCTGAGTGTGTGGGGAATGCAGCCGTGCCAGGGTCAGTATCTTACACATTACAGCAATGGGGTGAGAAAATGCTTTTATGTCAGTAATTCCCATACCTGGGTGCACTGTGGGACATTTTCAGGGCTGACAGTGACTGTCACCACAGTCCATAACCCTAAAACAAGGAGGCTCAATCAATTTACTTACAGAAGCTAACCCCCTCCTAAGAAGTTAACACCATATATGATGCCACACAGGCATTCCCCTCTGATTTACATATATTTGTGGCTGAATATATCTTGCTGTGGCCTTCCAATTTTCATTTTCATCAAAGTGATAAATGCTTGAGAGAAACGCGGCTCAGGCCTCATCCTCCCCAGCCCACCTCAGGCAAGGCGCAGCCGCTCCGACCACCGGCAGCAGGCTGCGAGGTCTCAAGAAGTTAAACCGGAGGTTTGGGTCTTTTTTTTCCACCCCAGCTATTAGTGGGAGCTCTTTACCTGAAGGAGAACTAGATCCTGACCTCATCGCTGTCCACAGCCAGTGTCGCAGATGTAGAGCTCAGGTAAATCGGCACAATGCTGGTGAGCGGAGAAGCAACACCGTGTGGCTGCAGAGCGGAGCTTGCACGGGAGCAGAGTGCTCCAGCACAGGCGGAGGGGAATTTGGACCGAAGCTGCAAGTATTTGTTCTACGTGAAACCTGAGGGACAGGCCCTCCAGCAGCCACCAGCTGTGGAGGCAGCTCTGCACTGCGCCGGGCACAGGGAACCTTAAACCCCTCGCAGCACCAAAGCCAAGGTTATTTGCAGACCGAAGCGGGGTATGCCACCAAAAATGGGACACAAAAAAAGGCCTCCACAGCCAGGTCTCTGAAATGTTCCCTTTGGACAAACGCAAGACCCCACGGCTTTGGAAAAGCAGAACATCCTCCTTAGCACAACAAAGCAGTAAAAATAGGCCTGTGCTTTCTAATACAAGAAGGTGACTGCAGACCCACAGCCTTTGAGCCTAGAGGACCCTACACGTAACTTACAATCAGCCAAATCCGGATACCCAGGGCCCCGCTGCAGCCGAGCTTTTCCCCTTTCAGATCAACACCTTGGTGTGAACAGAGCGAGGGCAGAGAACAGGGGAGAACAGGGATGAACAGGGGAGAACAGGGATGAACAGGGGAGAACAGGGATGAACAGGGGAGAACAGGGATGAACAGGGGAGAACAGGGATGAACAGGGGAGAACAGGGATGAACAGGGGAGAACAGGGATGAACAGGGGAGAACAGGGATGAACAGGGGAGAACAGGGATGAACAGGGGAGAACAGGGATGAACAGGGGAGAACAGGGATGAACAGGGGAGAACAGGGATGAACAGGGGAGAACAGGGATGAACAGGGGAGAACAGGGATGAACAGGGGAGAACAGGGATGAACAGGGGAGAACAGGGATGAACAGGGGAGAACAGGGATGAACAGGGGAGAACAGGGATGAACAGGGGAGAACAGGGATGAACAGGGGAGAACAGGGATGAACAGGGGAGAACAGGGATGAACAGGGGAGAACAGGGATGAACAGGGGAGAACAGGGATGAACAGGGGAGAACAGGGATGAACAGGGGAGAACAGGGATGAACAGGGGAGAACAGGGATGAACAGGGGAGAACAGGGATGAACAGGGGAGAACAGGGATGAACAGGGATGAACAGGGATGAACAGGGATGAACAGGGATGAACAGGGATCCTCAGGGCTCTGCCGGCCCCGGGCCTGCCCGACCAGTGGGGAGCCGGGCGGAAGGTGCCCCAAGCTCAGTCCGCCTCAGGACCCAACGCCGCCCGGGCCCAGGCCCGCGCCCCCTCCGCTCTGAGGCTCGGGCCGGGGTGCGGAGCTCCTCCTCAGGACGGGGCGGCCGGCCTGGCTTCTGACTGGCCGCGCGAGCTGTCTGTCAGGCTGCGACCAATGGACGCGCACGGGCGGGGCGAGGGCGGGGCTGGAGGGGGCGAGGGCGGGGGACGCGGCGGCGTCGCGCGGCAGGTAGGAGGAGGTAGCGGCTG
>VXAL01019219.1:48037-61463 GCA_013399475.1 Chauna torquata
GGCTGAGGGGAGGCGAGGCCGGGCTGGGCCGGGCCATTTCCCTGCCCCGCTGCGCTCCGCGGGGCGTTCTACCCCCCGCGGCCGTGAGGGGCCTCGCCGGGGCTGCGCTGCGGGGGAGTCCGGTGGTCGCTTGCCCCGGGGGTGGGGGCGCTCCGGTGGCCGCGGCCTGCGGCGGTGGCAGCCCCGGCCTGGATTAGCGGAGGCATCCCGGGAGGCCGCCTCGGTGACGGCCCGCAGCGCGCTGGGGCTGAGCAGCCGCGGCCCTCGGGCGGGAATCGAGGGGTCGCCTAGGGGCCCGGAGAGCCAAAGGAGCCGGTGCGGGGCCGGGGTGGTGGGAGCACGGCCGTGCGGGCCCGGCGGGCGGCGTGCAGTGAGCCTGCGAAGGGGCGGCCGGCAGGACGAGGAGGGGACTGTCCCCCTCTGCTCTGCTCTGCCCTCGTGAGGCCCAGCCTGCAGGGCTGCGTCCAGGTCTGGGGCCCCCAGCACAAGAAAGGCGTGGACTTGTTAGGGTGGGTCCAGAGGAGGCCACGAAGATGATCAGAGGGCTGGAGCAGCTTTGCTGTGGGGACAGGTGAGAGAGCTGGGGTTGTTCAGCCTGGAGAAGAGAAGGCTCCGGGGAGGCCTCACTGTGGCCTTTCAGTGCTTGAAGGGGGCTTATAAAAACGATGGAAAGGGACTCTTTCTACAGGCAGATAGCAGTAGGACAAAGGGGAATGGTTTTAAACTAAAGGAGGGGAGATGTAGATTGGATGTTAGGAGGAAGTTCTTCACTCAGAGCGTGGTGAGGCACTGGCACAGGCTGCCCAGGGAAGCTGTGGATGCCCCATCCCTGGAGGTGTTTGAGGCCGGGCTGGAGGGGGCCCTGAGCAACCTGATCTAGTGGGTGGCATCCCTGCCCGTGGGGGGTTGGAGCTGGGTGGTCTTTAAGGTCCCTTCCAACCCAAGCCGTTCTATGTTGAAGCTGAAGAGCTGATGGTGTTGAAGGTGGGAGCTGCTGCGCTGCTCAGTCGCTACTTTGGAGTCTTCAGCCGCATCCCACTTCCCTGCTGTGGTTCGCAGCGCTGTTGGGTGTTGGTCCAGATGCAGGTGCTTTTGGACCGCCAGCACTGGGAACGTGTGTGACTGGAAAATGATACCTTTAAGGCATGTGTGCCTGTGCCCGTTTGGACATATTCCATCGCTCTCGGGATGAACTATGTGTAAATTGTGCCTAGTGTTTTAGAGTTCATGATGGCTGGACTCGGTGTGTAGGCGTCATTTCAAGTTTTGTTCCTGGTAAACATGGTGTAATAGATTGTGTTTTCCCCTGCTTGTATTAAAAATGAAAATTATGCATTATTCCAATAATGGGAACTTAAAGGAGCAGGCTAAAACTAAATTCCGGATGCACGTTCCATTGTTGAGTTATAAATCCAAACAGGTAGTACTTCAAAAACACTTGTGTACAATGGGGAATGCGAACTGTGCAGTTCAAGGCAGTCATACCTTAATCAATGCTTTTGATGAAGAGCTTAAAACCATGATGTGCAAGGGTCTCTCCAAAGAAAGAGCCGTGGTTTGAGGTTTCTGCTAAGAGGGTTGCAGAGGGTTAAGAAATCCTATGATAAGCTGACAGGATTGGAATGCATTTTGATGGCTTTTGGCAGGTCAGCTTGTTAGGAGTGGCTGGTGTTTTGTGTAAATAAGGACGAGAGGAACTTGGTGTTCGTAATCCATAAAATCTAATGGGAACTAGTTATCTTAATTTTTAGAGTGCTGAAATAAGATAAAGCAAATGGTGATGCAAATTACAGTGATGTAAATATTAATGGAGTTATGTTAGCTGACAAAATATAACTACCTGGAGTTAGCTGTGGGATTAACGTGTGTCGCATGGAGCTGATTAATGAAGGTATAAGTTACTTTCCCTGAATAAAACTGTGCTGAAGTGGCTTTTCAGAGCCCTCCCCCAGGTGGCACCCTGAGGCCTGCAGTGCCTCTTGTCTCCAAGCACGCCGGCGTTGCAAATGTGAATGCCAGCCTTGGCATCTCTCAAAGGGTAACGTTGCTTTTTGCAGCAAAGAAAATGAACTCATGTTCCTTTGGATTTGCGCAAACACACATCTAGAACAACTTTATCTATGTCTTTGTAGCAGAAGATATATAATGAATTCAAGAAATTAACAACTTGAAATAATTTAAAAAAAAAAAAAAAGGACTTTACTTTCCTGGGGTAAAGGAACTTCTTGCATGGCTTGCAAGACAGGAAAATATGTTAACCAGTTCAGAGGCAAAACTTTGGGCATCAGAAGGTGATTTAACATTTATTAGGCAGTACAGCTGTGAGGCCCCAGTGTGCTTCTTTAGCTCGCTTTTGGTCCGTGGGTTTCCTGGTCCTGTGTCTTTTACTGGGCAAAATCATCAGCAGCAGAATACTTGTTGCAGAGCTCCACAACAGTAAGGGTGATACAGGAGGTTATGTGCAGTTGCAGGAGTCAAATTGTCAGGAAGTCAGCAATATTTTTTTTTGTAGAACTCTGGTAGTTTGGGTGCATGGTCTAGATGGTAGAAGCTCTTCGGATACAGGGATAAACTTCTACTTCCTGGGTAAAATAGAGTTAAGTCAAAAGAGAAAGCTGAATGCAGCCAGAATGAGTTAGTTTGAGCTAAGATCCCCTATCGTGGATGTGAATTTTTGTTTCCTCAGGCTTCCGCAATGTTTGCCCAGTGCACCTGGAAATGTGCAAGCTCCATGCTGCTGATTGCACTGCTGAGCTGCATCCTTTCTCCTCCAGCACAAGCTGGCAAGGTGAGTGAACAGCTTCAGACATAGGCACTGAGTGTAGTACAACAACACAAAAATGGCAGAGAAGCAGCTGTTTTTCTACAGAAATTTGCAAAGGTAAGGAGTGCTGTAACAGGCAGTGCGTATGTCTGTATTTATACTATCTAGAGCTGTGAATGTACGTGATAGTGGCCTCTGCCCTGCCTTCCATTGTGCTTTGGAGTTTGCATTTTGAAATTTGTTTGAAGAGTACCTGGTCTCTGGAGCAGAGGTGCTGAAGACATTTTAAGATTCAAAGTTAATGATGTGAAAGAAGCAGAACAGAAATAAGAGAATGGCATGAAGTCATCTCTCTCTTAGAATGTTCTGTCTTTTCCCACGCCCCGTGGTGGCGAGGGCAGAAGAACTGTACCCATATGTTCACTCAGTAATGCTGTCTCCTTGTGCTTCTGCAGAGCTCGGAGGACATCCGCTGCAAGTGCATCTGTCCCCCGTACCGGAACATCAGTGGGCACATTTACAACAAGAATGTGTCGCAGAAGGACTGGTGAGTTGCGTGTTGAAGCCTGAGGGGTTGGTCTGTGAAAGCCAGTACTCCGGAGTTTACAGCCAGTGCTGAGGGAGTAATTTGCTGCCTGTGTGTCTGTGGAGGAAGCCATTTCAGTAGGTGATGCTCAGCCCAGGTGGAGGGGTGCTTTTTGAACAGAGATTCAAGAATCTGGGAGACATGATTTCTTAGGCTGTGCCTCTCAGCAGATGTAGGTTATAGCCTCCAGTCCCTTTCACCTGGCCTTTATCCCTGTAGAAGGTGCTTTGGCAGTCTGTCTCAGGAACGTTGGGCTAGCTGAGCTGTGAGGGGAATTCCAGTCAGCATTGTTGGCCAGATGGGAAAGCTGGGGCAAAGTCACCCCAGCATCCTTCCACAGAGCACTGGTTTCACCTTGTCCTGTTGCTGATTTTGGTTTCCTTGTGTTGCAGCAACTGCCTGCATGTTGTGGAGCCAATGCCGGTGCCCGGGAATGATGTGGAGGCGTACTGTCTGCTGTGCGAATGCAAGTACGAGGAGCGCAGCACCACCACCATCAAGGTAACTGTGGTCCGCTCTGTGACACCACGCCATCCCAGGCACAGCTAGACTGGGGGGGTTGCTGGGAAGAGCCCAGAAGGGGAAGATGAAGCTATCACAGCTAGCACACAGTGGTAGTGCCCGGGGCACTGGGAGTCAGCAGCGCTCCTGGCAGTGAGGAGGAGGCACCATGGGAGCCCAGTCTCCTTGCTGAGAATGTGCCAGAGCCCCTCCGACTGGGGACCCATCCTGTTGGTCTCCTTTCACATGCAGCATGTGTCCGTAATTGACACAATGCAGAGAAGATCAGCATGGATTATAAGCTTCTGTATCATCACCCTTCCTGCAGAAGAAGTGCAAGAGACTTTCTAGTGAGCAAAGTTAGAAAGAGGGAAGAGATCAAACGTCAGAAGGAGCTGTGAAGGGACCTTCCTGGCCTCTGTGGTACTTCTTATCTATACTGCTGATCCCTTTCCACTGTGCTGTCCTTAACTGCAGGTGATCATCATCATTTACTTGTCTGTGGTGGGAGCACTGCTGCTTTACATGGCTTTCCTTGTGCTAGTGGACCCTCTGATCCGGAAGCCAGATGCTTACACGCAGCCCCTGCACAACGAGGAGGAGAATGAGGTGAGGCTGTGCCGCTGGTGCATGCACATGGGTGGCTGCAGTCGTGGTGGAGACAGGGTGGTGGGATGGAAGTAGAGAATGGCAGAGAGGGAGACAGCGTGACCTCACGCTTGCTCCCTCTGGTCCAGTGTGGCACCAGCCCTAGCAGCTGCACTGAGCTCAGTCACACTTCGAGGAGGGAAGCTGCAGTGTTTGAAGATACTCTGCTTTCCCAGTCTGTGAGAAAACCACTGGGTCAGGCTGTCCTGTTTATACTTCGTTGTGAGTATAAACTATTTGGCCCAATTCTTTCCTACTCTGATGTGAGTGAGGAGTAGCTGCTCTGAAGTGCAGTTTATCCATTGCCTTCCTCTGCTGAAAAAAGGAGGTCCTGCAGAAGATGAATTGTATCCTAAAAGTATGCTTTTGCTCCACTGTTCCACAGGAGTAATTCATATTTAGATCTAGGTGCACACTGTAGATGCCTGATATTTGGGGAGCTTTACCTTACTCCAGCACTCTGGACTGTAAACTCCTTGTGATTGCCTTGGTGTTTTTGTGCCACGATGGATACCCATCCAAGGGACCTTCTGACACTGCTGCAGTGTAAATGCTGTTTGGAGCAGCCTGAACAGCAGGG
The DNA here is from genome assembly GCA_013399475.1 of Chauna torquata. Classification (NCBI taxonomy): domain Eukaryota; kingdom Metazoa; phylum Chordata; class Aves; order Anseriformes; family Anhimidae; genus Chauna; species Chauna torquata. The sequence goes on from VXAL01019219.1 coordinate 53,117, forward strand.
CCGGACAGAAGTCCCACAGCACTGACTGAGAAACATCAGCAGCTACTGTGTAAGCTAGCGCACCAAGCACAATGGCAAGTATTGGCCCAATTTCAGAGGGGTGATACAGCTCGCTTTAGCAGTGCAGCCCCCTGCAGACCCCCAGCAGAGGATTTCCAGCAGAGGTTTAGGCTTGGGGCAGTTCCTCTCCTGGGGGCTTGTTACTTTGCTGTGGGTGGTCCCAGAAGCAGGCTTTCCAGATGGAGCTGAGGGGCTGTTGTTGAGGAGCTCTGAAACTGAAGTTCCTTCATCAGGACAACTCAAGCCTCAAATTGCTCTTTTTGATAGAAATTTCTCCAAGAGCCGAGCTGCCACCTGCATTTGGGTGGGGCGTGCCTTGCTTTGACCTTTTACACCATTTCTTTCCATTGTAGGACACTCGCTCCTTGGCTGCGGCCCCAACCCCGTCTGGGGCCAGAGCCAACACGGTGCTGGAGAGGGTGGAGGGAGCCCAGCAGCGCTGGAAGCGCCAGGTGCAGGAGCAGAGGAAGACAGTTTTTGACCGCCACAAGATGCTGAGCTAGAGGAGTAGCAGCTGTGTGGCACCACTTCCCAAGAGACTGGGTAGCTCAGCTGGTAGAGATGGACAGCAAGTCATCCTTCAGGACATCCGTGGTGTTGGACTGAAAGCTCTAACGCTCTCTGATTTACCTCTTTGTAGAGAGGGGCAGGCCAAAGTGCTTGTCCCTGGTTTTGTCCCCTTGCCCTTGATATCTCAGCCCAGAGGCTCCTTAACCTTTGCTTGGCTGAGACACGCACTGACTACTGGCCCGTGGCTGCATGTAAACGGTCGTATGCAGTGCTGCCGCCGCGGATCATGGGTTGACCTGTGCAGGGACTGCAGCTCCAGCGCGCTGTGCTCAGCTTGATGCCGCTGGGACTGAAGTCTCCATCAGCCATCCCCCGTGTTAGAGACAGGGGTCTTGGTATGGAGTACTGGAAGCTGGCTTAGTGTCATGGGATAATTTATGTGGGATAAATTATGTGGTGCTGCACCAGGATGAAGAAGCCGCCTCCTTCTCTAGTTTGCACTGATGTTAATTGGGTGCTGTGGTGCTGAGACACATGCATTGTGCTGGGAGGAGGAGGGGGTCCCTGCCAGTGATCTGCTGCTTGCACTTACTCTGGTGTAATCTGAGTGGATTTCCACTCTATTCAATGGAGTTTCTCCAGATTTACACCAACGTAACTGAGATCGCCATTTGTTTCTGTGCAGGAGAGCATCACAAAACTGATCAGAACATTAACAAGTAAAAGACCACCAGGTAAAAATGCTGATTTACATTTGTGTCTCTGTTTTCCTCCTCTGGCAGTGAATAAAAATACACTGGGGAGAAAGCTTTTTGTTTGTACCCATGTTTGTAACTCTTGACACTTGCACAGTGCATCAGGGGCTTGTGTTCAAGAGAACTGGGGCAAAGGCTTTAGTGGAGCACTGTAAATGCTTGTCTGGGTCTCGTGCCCCTGGAATGGTCACACTTGTTCTCAAAATTCTCAGAGACCTCTGACTGTACTTTGGCTGGTGGAGGAAAACAAGGTGATTCTACAATGTGTATCCCACTGAGAACATGTATAACGTCAGGAAGGTGCTGGAGTTTATCATGTAGCATCTCTGTATTAAATGCGAGGAAGGACCTATTTTGTGGCTGGGTTTTTTTTTTCCAGGGAGAAGCTACATCACTCCAGGCCTGGGGCACCAGCACTGAGCTTCTGGGCTGCCTTCCAGTGCCCAGCAGGCAAGCTGATGCAGGAGGTTGAGGCTGGGCTGTGGCTACAGCACTCGGGTGTTTTGCAGTGCAGGAGGCCGGGAGGGCTGGATTCGGGGGTTCCTGGCACTGATTCGTACCTGGCTGTGCTTGCAGCCTGCTCTTGATCTGGAAGAGCCGGGCTTAAAACACCAGCAAACCAGAGCAGAATGCTCGGCACACAACCAGTGGCAAACTGCTCTGAGCTGTCTCACAGGAAGGCTGAGCGGATTATAATTCCTCCAAGTTTGTTGAAAACTGAACAATTGCTGCTAAAAGCCTATCTGGGAGAGGCACTGGTCACTGCCTTGCATACTAGGGCCAGCAGCTTTTGATCCAGCCCTCCAAGCTGATCCTGCCAGACAAACCCAAACAAACTTTTTGGGGGGCTTTGTTCCTGCAGCCTACACATACCCCAGTTACCCTCCAGCACCTTGCTCACCTAAAATGTACCCAAAGCTTTGAATTATACTGAGGTCACATTTTCTGTTGCCTGTACCTTTTTTCTTTTTTTGAAAGCCCTCTTCCTGTCCTTACTTCTTGGAGTGAATCCCTCACGGCCACAGCGTGTTGTCCCTTGTAGCTGTGCTCCAGAGAGGGGGGAGAGCTGCTTCAAGGGCCTGAGCACAAGCTCAGAGGCGAGAGCTGACCTGTGTGTCGTGCAAGAACTGAGCCGATCCGATGGGTCCATCTGGTGGCCGGTGCCCCTCCGAGCAGCACAAATCGGCGCTCACCAGAGGTGAGGGGTCCCACTCCCAGCACCTGGACTCCTGGGGGTTCAGTGAGCAGCACCCGCACCCCCACCCCTTCCCTTGTCCTCTGGCCTCAGAACAGCTTGAAAATGGGATAAGAGGAAAAAAGCTGCAGGTTAGAAATCAGAGGTTGGTGGGTTAGACAGCTAAGAGGGGATGGTGTGGAGGTTGCAAAAAAAATGCCACTGCCTAGCTAATTAGTCTTTGTTAATTAATTAGCTGATTAGCCCTGTCCCATGCACCATCTTCCCCAGGAGGAAATGTTTCCTACTGCCCAGCTTGAGGCTCCCAAGGCTCTGCTCCTCCTCACACTCCCCAGGGAAGCCAGGCAGCCCCTGTGTCCCTTGCACGGCACCGCTCTTCTTGCCCCAGAGGCACCCAGGCCTGGCAGGGCGTTAAAGGGCTCTGGGGCTCTAAGGAGGGAAGGCTGCGTCAGGGGGGACCCAGGGTCTAAGGAAGTGCCATGAAGGGTACCAGGGGCAAAGGAAGCAGGACCCTGCTCTAAGAGGGGACGCTGGCACCTCCATCAGGGCACGCAGGTCATGCAGAGCTAGATGCAGATCACTCTCCCCAGACCAATGGGCTGCAGGGGCTGCAGCCCTGCAGCAGAACCCGGCTGCCTGGGGCTGGGCACTGCTTGCTGCAGCATCCCCCAGGCTGGCACAGTGGGCCCCCGGGCTGACCCCGTCCACCTCCTTGTTGCCCTGCCATCCCTCTGGAGACAGCAGGCAGGACTAGCAGGACTGAATAATTTAGTTTCCCATCAAAAAAGGGACTGAGAAGAATAAAGCTCCTCTTAGCGCAAAATCCAACTCCTATGGCAACCCCTTGCACGCCTGGTCAGGTGTCTGCCACAGTCCAGATGTCGATGCTCTGGATGATGAGCCACTCACTCTGGCCCTGGGTTACCCGGATCCGAATGCACTCCACGGGGCCAGGCACTCCGTTCTCCAGCCCCCGCCGCTCAAAGATCCCCTTCTTGAAGGTGCCCACAGTGGTGTAGACAGAGCAGTCCCGGCCATTGGCCAAACGCTGCCGGCCCAGCTCCAGCACCCCTGCGCGCAGGAAGTCACCCTGGCGCTCATCGGAGCCCGTTCGCACCCGGACACGGGTGATGTGGGCTGGCTGTTGGAAGACGATGCAGAAGATGCTGCCATCTGCTGGGTTTTTACCCCAAAAATACCCATCTGTTGTGCTGTAAGCCTTGAGGGGCTCATAGTTCTCAAAGACAGACATACTGGTGAACAAGGCTGCTGGCGGGTTGTCTGGAAGGTCCGAGGCATCAGCCTCAAACTCATCATCCTCCAGACGGTTGATGGTGCCCTGGAAGGAGGAGTAGAGGCCCATGTGCTGGAAGAGGGAGGGTTTGAAGCGGATGACGTCCTTCTGGGTGAGCAGAAGGCGGAAATAGACCAGCAGCCAGTCACAGGGCATCTCCTGGTAGAAGAGGAGGAGGAAGCGAGCCAGGCGAGGAAGGTCACTGGAGCGGTAGAGCTTACCAATGTAACCCAGCTTGGAGAACTCGAGGGTGGCCCAGTTTGAGCCTTCCTGGGAGGCCACTGCCTTGCGGATGGCTGTGGAGAAGGACTTGGCAGACCACACGTCATCCTCGATCATCAAGTAGTAGGAGGAGAGGTTGGCAGCGAAGGCGAGGAGGAATGCGTAATCCACATTCTGCTTGGACCTGAACTTCACCCGCTCCTCTGGGTCATTGTAGTTTCTCTTGAGGCCCTCCAGGGTTGGGTAAAACTCACGGGGAGCATGGATCAGCAGGAGCCGGCCCAGGAGGATGTGGTGAGCAAACTTGCGGGTGATGTCAACGGCCACCTGGGCATTCCAGCCAGGGTCCGTGTCGGCCAGGTGCACCACCACCACCATCTCCCGCAGCTCCTCCTCCGTCGATTGCTTGAAGAGGGACTGGAGCGTGGCCGGGAGGTAGTAGCCGTGTGGCCGCCGCACTGATGCCAGCCCCACTGCCAAGAACTCTGCAATGCAAAGGAAAGGCATTAGCGCGCTGAGGGGTGACCCGGGATGCAGCACAGTGAGATTTTCCCTGCAAGCCATGAGGAGGGATCTCCAAGAAGCTCTCTGCATGGCCAACCCGCACAGTTAATCCTATATATGGCCCCATGTCCAAGGCCAGCAGGGGTCCTTCCTGAAGGTGAAGCCACCAGCATCTCAGGAGGAACCAAAAACTGTACCAAATGGCAGGGAGAGGATAGGATGAGAAGTCAGGGGCTCCTCTGAAGAGAAAATATTTGGGGGTGGGGGGAACGCCTTAAAAATACAAAATGTGGGGAAGAAACAGTGCAGAGAGAGTCTATGGGGCTGAGATGGCTTCATGGTACAGCTGCATGTCCTGGGAGCAATGTCTCTACCCCATTCTGAACCTCATGAACATGCAACCACACTGGGATGAGGCAACTTTGTGTGCTCCCCATGGTCTGGCTGCAGTTGCATTTGTTCAGATTTGCTGCAACTTCTCTCATTCCTGGTCTCTACAGCACAGTGCACATGTTGGGTCACTGGTTTCAGCACGGGCTTGCATGGGGCTGCCCTCAGCTCCTTCCCAAGATATTTGCATGTGAATTGCTTTCTGTGTGCCTGTCCAAGACCTTGACCCACATCTCCCACCCTGTGGCTGTCCCAGTCATCCAGCCCCACCATAACCACCTCCTGCTGGCTGAGCAGGAAAGTCTTCCCCAGGGAGACGGGGTCTCAGCCACCTTCCCCACAGAGATCTGGGAAACTCGAAATGGCTGCACTCACAACAGTCCTGAGGTGCAAAAGTGTTGCCCATGCTTGGGGCACACTGACCTTCCTGCATCTCCCTGGACAGAGCAGCATAGGCTGGCTAGAGGGGAGACCACCAGGTACAGGCAGGGCCCCCATCCCAAAGAGCTTGGCGGTGACTCTCCCCACTCCAGCAAGAGCAGCGATGGGGCAGGTCCACGCTGGGACTTGCGGCTGCGATGGGAGAGATGCACAAACCCAGAGCCCTGCCCAAACCAGGGTCCCAGAGCCACTCACTTTTGTGGGGTGATGGAGATCCAGCGAGGAGGTGGTAGGAGACGTTGTGGGGTGCAGAGAGGTTGTCCAGGTCCTGAAGGATGTGCAGGGCCCCTTCTGACTTCAGCATCTGCAGGACCGTGTCTGGGGGCAGGCCCCTAAACTCCACCTGGATGGGAGCCACAGGCAGCCAGCTCAGAGCCCAGGGTCTTGATGGACACATGCACACAACGCAGGGGGAGAAAAGGGGGGGGGACGGACCCAGGGCAAGGGGGAGCCCCCATCTGCCCTCCCAGTTCCTGGACTGGGAGAGCCCCAGGTGTACAGGGCAAGGCTAGGGAGGGGAGAGGGCAGAGCTGGAGTTTGGGGATGATACAGGGCAAGGGCGGGAGCAGGACCAGATGCTGGGGTCCAGGTGGGGAAGGGAAGGGAGCAGAGCTGGGCTTTGGGGTCCACGTGGGGCGGGGGCTACACACTGGAGGATGTTCCAGTGTCCCCGCAGTGGGGTGGCACCGGTGCAGGACTCACCTCCAGGGGATCCTGCTCCTGCCGGCTGCACCCACGCAGGAGGAGGAGGAGGAGGAGGAGGAAGGAGGCTGCGAGTGCAGCTGTGAGGGAGCGCTTCAGGGAGCATCGCATAGCACCGGGCCAGCCCGCTGAGGCCTGCAGGAGGAAGATGCACATCAGAGCCCAGCACAACCCGGGGAAAGCACCCTCCCGCGGGCAGGAGAGCAGGACGACACCGGGACGCACCCAGGGGTGCTCACCCAGAGGCATCTACGGGACATCAGGTGGCACCCGCGCACTGTCCCCTGCAGGCAGGACTCCCCAGCCTAGCCAGGAAAAAAATCCATCAGGCACAAAAGCAGCCCAGGCTGCTCTTCCGACACTGCAGGGACAAAGCAATGCCCCGAGCCCCTGCATCCCACCTGCATCCCGCGCCGAGCAGGCAGGACCCGTGCTGGCACCACCGATCCTGGGCAGCTGCCAGCGGCCGCGCACACCCAGCACAGCCACGTCCCTTGCTTGGAAGGACAAGAAAGCTGTCCGTGGGGGAGAAAGTCACCTTCAAGCAGCTAATGCTGCCTTTAAGATATTTTTCCCTTGCAGCAGAGGCGTGGCAGGAGGCTAAAAGGCTCCTGTGTTTTCTGGTTTTTTTTTTTTTCCATTATAAATGCGACTGGGTCTGCCCTGGGAGAGGGGAAACCGGAGAGCAAGCGAGTGCCCAGCGCTGCAGGGCAGGTGCAGCACGCGCATCCAAACACTCACGGTGCGCCGGTTGCTCGGGTGAGGCACCTTTGAACGCAAACAGAGGAACAGCCCTCCCAAGCACTACAGTAAAAAGCTGCGAGCTGCCAGGCTTCCTGATCAAAAGTCAGGCTTCGCCCAGGACTTCTCTTAAACACATCACTGCATCAGCTCCCAGGGGAAATTTAAGCCTCGTTCAGCGCATTGACAGGGAAATAAAACCACCTCTGAAGGAGGAAACAAGGCGCTTTGCCCAGCCCTACCAGGGATGCTCCCAGCCCACCCACGCTCCCCAGACTCCTGCTCTGGAGCGTGTGCTGGGCCCTGACTATTTTAAGGAGAAAACCCCTGTTTTCTAGCCCAGAAACCCTTTGGTGGGGGGGCGTTAACATCTTAACGGGCCGGTGCACGGCACGGCCCCCCTGCCGCAGCAGCCAGTGCCGTCCTTGCCGTGCTGACCTCAGCCAAGAACATTGCTCGTTACTCAGAGATAAGCAATTAAAACAGATCGAGCTGCTCTCTGAGCCTGCCCTGTTTCCTGGGGGTGGCCGATCGCAGCTGCTCCAGTTGGCCTGTGGAAGCTCAGCCTCCTCCTGTGCTTTAAGGTTTCCTGTGAAGTGGAGCCTCTGGTGTCTACCAAGGGTTGTGCTCGTGCCCAGCTCTTCAGCTGCATCCTGGGGAGCTCGGTCTGAGCTGATGCAGCTGAGATCAGCCGAGGTCACGTTATTGGAGTCGACCTCATTTTCTCACCCCTTTTGGCTCCCCACCGGTAGGGTTGGCTGACCACAGCATTAACGAGACCCGTCCTGGCCAAGGAGAGCAGAACTTGAACCCAGCGCGTGTCAAGGAAGGCGACACAAGAGATGCCGTGATGGCCGAACTCTGGTTATTGCTGGTTCTTCAAAGCAATGAGCTCTTGGAGCTGCTTGAAATCTCCTCCCAGGCCCAGGCTGGGGGGATTTGGGAGCTCCCCATGCCAGGCCAGCCCTGCAGCCAGCTCCTCCCCATGTCTTGGCTTCTCCTTCCCCTGCAGGACGGGGAAGCTCAGCTCTGAGGCCATGGGGCGAGCTCTGGGAATGCTGTGGCTCAGCACCCAGCTCTGCACCGGGCTGCTCATGTTGATACTCTGTGCAGCCAGAGGGTTTTCTGGCTGCCAGTGGCTGATCCTGGGCAGAAAACACGGTGCTGCCGAGCAGCCCCAGCTCCCCACACGCACAGTTTTTTGGGGGAGCCTGTGGGGGCCGGTCCCTGCAGTCCCCTCCGGTCGTGTGCTCCTCAACCCTCTGGCATCACCCCGCTCTGCAGGCTTAGCAAAGAACAGAGAGTACTGAATGATAATTAGCCCCCAGTTGTACTTTTCATTTTTGCCTCCATGGAAAAATGAAGCAGCCCAGCTAGACCGGCACAACCAGGGACAACACTGTGGTGCCGTGGGCACGTCCCTGGGACACGGCATCCTCCTGGCACCAGCTCCTGCCCAGGGCAGGTCTGCGGAGGATCCCTGTCCCCACTCTTGTGCCCTTCCCCACAGCTCAGTGCCCAGCCGGGGACATC
>VXAL01019219.1:61497-80508 GCA_013399475.1 Chauna torquata
CCCCCAGGGGACACAAGGTTCACGGCTGGGAGCAGCCGGCTGCCAAGAGCCAGGCATCTTCCTCCACTTTGTTAGGAGACTCCTGGCCACATGGGCTCTGTGACAGCAGCAGCTGTGACCCAGTCCCACAGCGGAGGGGAAGGAGAATGAGGAAACGTGTGGCCTCGCTCCCACAAGGCTGCAAGCAAAGGCCAGACCCTCCCGGCCGCCGCCTGCGGCGCTGGGGAAAGGTTGGGCTGCTTGCACAGGACAGGAGCAGCCAGGGCTTGGCGTCCCCGCCGGCAGCACTGCCCCGCCGCACTGGGGAAACTGAGGCAGGGGAAACCCAGTGGGGTGAGGGCCGGAAGCCTGAGGCACGGCTCAGTGCCTCTCACCACTGCCCCGTGGGGTCCCCAGAACAGATACGGGCAATGATTTAACCCAGCACTAGAAACTGCTGCTCGCTCAAGCAGAGGAAATGACAAACCGGGGCAGCACCGTGCCCCATGTGGGCAAATCCCAGCCGCTCAGGGCTGCGTGGGATGGGGTGCTGCTGGGTCCCGGCATGCCCCACGCTCGGTGGGTCTCCCTGCTTGAAGATCATCCCACAGGGAGGAAGGAGGGAAAAAGACACAATGCTTCACCCCAGGACTCCGGGAGCCAAAGCTTTAGGTCAATACAGGTTTCCTACCTTCCTGCAGCAAGAGGGGTCTCCATGGGCAGCTTGGTAAGGGGACACTTCGGTCTGATCTGGTCCCTACAGCCAACAGCGTGGAGAAACGCCAGCCCCCTGCCCTCGTGCCCCCAGGCGACCCTGGCCCAGGGCACCCCTTTCCCGTTCAGCCCCATCCCATGGCCCCAAGGACGATGGCTCACGTCCCAGCACCGCTGCGGACGATCCCACCGAGATGGCAGAGACTTACGGGGTGTGCAGGGGCCCGGGGTGCGGGTGCAGGCTCGCTGTCCGCAGCTTCTCTGGCTGGGCTCTGGTTTCTTGCTCAACAAAGCCCCACCCCAGCCCTCACCTGCCTCCCGTGGAGGAGGAGTGTCCGTGGGCGGCCTCTGCCCCACACCTGCAAGAGCTCGGCTAACCAGCCAGGCTGGGCGAAGAGCCCCCAGCCCTGCTGCAAGGGGTCAGGGCAGCCCCAGCCTCCCCCCCAGACTGGGCATCCTGCGGTGGCTCCGCCTGCACCCCATCCAGCCGCCCCCTCCGTCATCAGCCCCAGACCCACAGGTGGGAGCGGACCCCCCGCGCCCCAAATTCCTTTGCAAATCCACTGCTCGGGTCCCACCGAGGGGAAATCACGCCGTGTTTTGAGCCAGGAGGGCGGGAACACGGAGCCGTCGCAGCTTGTCACTCCCTGTTTATTTTCCTTATGCTGTGACGGCAGGAACCCAGGTCCTCCGTCCGCCAACCCGCCGCTTATCCCAGCATCGCCACTTTCCCTTCAGAGCCGGATACGTGGCAGCCCGCAGGGCCGCGGCACCCACTGCGAGCTGCCCGCTGCCGCCAAGCCGCAGCGAGCGGCCGCGGTGCACCCAGCTCGGAGCCGCCGGCACCTCCCCGTCCCTCCCAGCACAGCAACGTGCTGGCGGCACCCGAATGGCGGGGAAGGCCCTGCCCTTCTCTCCCACGCCATTTATTCAAAGCACGTTCCCATTTCCCTCATCTCCTCGCTAACCCGGACCTCTCCTACCTTGGGAGTGGCCCTGACTTCTCAGGGCAGGGATGTTCCCGTACGGGAAGGGCCCACGGGAGCCGCAGCGGGGCCAGGGCCGGGGCCGGCTGCAGCAGGGATTTGCTGCTCAGCCGCAAGCTGCGGGACACGGCCGGGCACTTCTCGCAGGGCCCCGAGCCCAGCGCAGGAAGGAACTGGGGCTCGGTGCTTCCTGCCCCAGCGGGAGGAAGCAGGCGCATGGGGCCTGGCCCCGGGACAGCAGAAACGGGCAACCATCAGCTGGGACGCGGCCGCCGGCGCCCAGCGGGACGTGGGGCATGGCCCCAGCCCCAGGTCCCCTCACTCGTAGCCTGGCCTGGTCCCCATCCTCACTCTCGGTGGGGAATCCTGAAGGCTGTTTGGGGTGCTGCAGAAGGGAACCACGGCACAGCCGACCCTAACAGCCTGAAGCCTGGCTCTTTGGCCTTTTGCTTACTGAATTTTGTGGAGGTGTGGCACACGATGGCCAGGGGGCAACAGAGCCAGCCTGGTGGCAAGGGGGACCCAGGCCAGGCACAAGGGGACCCACTGGAGGCAGCGGCCGCCATCCCCACAGCGCCCAGCCCGACACTCGATCCTGGCAAGGCGAGGGACAGGGTGAGGCCATGGTGGGGGCCGAGCCTTCCCCGACCTCCACGGGGAAACCCGAGAGCCGTGCCGGATCAGCTTACCGCCTTTCATTATTCAGGAGCCCGAGTGGAACAAAGCAGAGGTAAACCAGGGCCCCACGCACCAGGGAGAGCATCGGGGCTCCGGACGTCGCGTTAGCGGCATGGGCTGGTAACGGGGACCCTTCTGAGCCATGCCCGACCAGAAGGGGATGTTATCCTCGCACCAAAGGGCAGCTTCTCCTCCCCAGAGCAGAGCCCCAGCAGGGCCCAGTTTTGTAACAGCATCACCCACAGCAGATGATCCATCTGAGAGGCAGAGGGACGAGCGTGAGGCTTTTGGCGAGCTCGAGCGAAAGGAGCTCGCCCCACTCGCGTCCCACCCCTGCGAGAGCATGGAGGATGTTTCGGCAAGCAGCCTTCGAGAGAGGCTGGGTTTGGGGGAAAGGGTTGAGGGCTCAGGGCTGAGGCCCAGCCAGGAGCCACTCGCCTCACCAAGCAAGCTGCACGTGGGGTTCCTGTGCTCTGGGCAGGGGGAAGGCACGGTGCCCTGCAGCTCCACTCGAGGGCAGGCAGAGCACGGCCTCTGCAGCACGCCTGCAGCCTCCCCACGCAGACCACAGCAGCTCCCCGATCCCTGCCAGCTCCGCCGCTCGAGTCATCATAAGGTTTGCTACTTGCAAAACTAAAATAATCAAAGTTGCTCTTATACATTTCAACACGGAAAAAAGCTGGAGTGGAAGAGGCAGCTCTTTCGGTTAGGGGTGTGTGTCCACGTTTCAATATCCAGACTTCAAGCCACAAGCCTGCTGGTCACAGGAACACCCTGCCGCTGCGCCCCGAGCTGCGCGCTCTGGCTGCCCAGGGAGAGCTATGGGGCCAAAAGCTGTTTGTTGCCTGCACCACATACTGCTGGAGGAGTTTCTCCAGTGGAGAAAATACACTGCGTGACTACTAGGGGCTTGTCACCGAGTTCAGTGGTATCTAACCCTACCACGAAGAGTCTAATATTCACACACTGCCCTGAAGCGGATTCCGTCTGCACAGGCACTTCATACACGTGTGTTGCACAATGCTTAGATGGAAAACCTCCTCGCAGCAGCAGCCCTAGCACTTCAGGCCACCCTTTCTCTCTTGCATGCCAAAGGTGACCACAGCTCAGACCAGACTCCACCATTATGGGCACCAGCTTTGTTAGCTCAGTTACAACACACTTTTCTTGCACTGCATCTGCTTTGACTGATCTAGTTTCACAACTTACCTGTCAGCTTCAATATAATTGTTCAGCAGCAGTGAAACTGAGGCAGGAGTTTTCCCAAATGCATTTGTTTGAAGTTAACATCACAGAGTCTCTAACACAGATCCAAGTTTGGGACACATGTCCTTGGTGGCAATTTACACTGGGGCAGAGGCACGTGCGAGAAATTCGTGCCAGGCAGCTACACAGAGACCATGGGCTATTTGCATACTAAATTAAAGAGAAGGTAGAACTCCCTCTCCTTCCAGTCACCTTCTATTTTCCAGGAGCTTTGCCAAACAGAATACATGACCAACAGAAAAGAAGTGCTTAGTTACCCCTGCTTGAGACAAGATCTGATGCCAAATGGGACTGATAAGCTCAATCACTGACGGACAGCAGAACTCAGTACAGGGTTACTATCTCCACTGTCACTCACCTGCACTCCAGTACCTCCTCCGCATGCTGCCACTCCTCCAGAGACCCACATCTGTCAGCAGCAAGACATTCACCCGCTGAATTTCCAGCCCAATTCTCTCTGGACATGACAGACTGTGCTCCTCACAGGCCCAGACTCAGCACCCCACTCCCCTCTCAAACAAGATCTTTTCTCTCTGGTGACAGCGACAGGACCCGAGGGACCAGCATGGAGCTGCGACAGGGGAGGGTCAGGCTGGGTGTTAGGGAAAGGTTCTGCACCGAGAGGGCGGTCGGGCCCTGGTACAGGCTCCCCAGGGATGTGGTCACGGCACCGAGCCCGCCGGAGTTCAAGAAGCGTCTGGACACCGCTCTCAGACACAGGGTCTGAGTTTTGGGTGGTCCTGTGTGGAGCCAGGAGTTGGACTCGACGATCCTTGTGGGTCCCTTCCAGCTCGGGATATTCTATGATTCTGACAAGCAACCCAGAGCCACAGTGGCTGCAGAAAGTTTTGAAGCTTCTTCCTCCTCATGGCAATTAATTTGTTTAGTCAAGAACTAGATGACTGACTGCTTCTGGGCTTTCCAGTGTCAGCAGGCCAACACTGCTCCACTGCTCTTACAAAAAACAGACTCAAGTCCTTCATAACTGCTCAAGTTTTTTTAGTTTATCCCCTGTATCTCCTCTCCCTCCCTCCATCTATCTTCTCCAAAAAGTATGTTCTGGTTTTAAAAGTTCTTTAAAAGATCTTCTTTCCAAAGGGGAATATCACTGTGAGAACTTGGAATATCTTTACATTCAAGAAAGACCTTTGCCTTACAAATCCTCTTTGAAATAACTCCTTTGTTTGATCATTTATGCCTTTTTTTCCTTTAAACATCTGTTGGACTGTGAATCAGCATTACTGTTGATCATAGCTGCTTTGCTTACTGCTTCTCAGACACTGAAATATCACACGTTTGTGTGATTGCGTTTGAATGCAATCACAAGGCAGTAAAAAAACCATGGATTTCCTTTGTAAATTGTTTCTAGTCATATTACAGCTGGAAAATAAAACTTCCTGCTTCTTCCTGAACAACAGAAAACAGGACCACTTTCATTAGCACCAAAAGGATTTTAAATGAACAGTTCCAGGGAGCTCCTTTCAAATCATAAAATGTGAATTTTACATAAAAGTGTTTACAAATAGTTTCTGCTTTACACTCAGCTCTGCTCATCACTGACCAGAAGTTATATACATACAGACTAGCTCAGTAGCTTCAACCACTTTCAAGGAGGCTGCAGAATTTATTTAAGAAAAAAATAGGATTTCCTGGTTCCTAGAAATTTTCTTCAGCCTGCCAGATTCAGTCACCTGCTGGCTGCTGCAGACGCAGGAGAGCACTAAGCTTTTGGAGAGAAGGGGTACTGTGGGTGCCACCAATCCAGGAGCCGCACGCTATGCACGGGGTCCAGCACAACCTGCACTCCTTGGTCAAGACGTGGCTTCTTGCCATTGCGAACAGGGGCGTCCTGGAAGACCAGACGCACGCGATGATGCCTCATGTCTGTGCTCACGTTGATGGTGAACTGCAAGAAGAGAGACAAGGAGGTGCTGTAGGAGGCAGACAGATTCTAGAAACATTTATTTGTTTTCAGATAACTGTGATTGCAGACTGTTCGCTGACACTGGGTATCAAAATTACTTCTTTTTGGTTACATCAGCGTTTAAAATACAGAACTGACAAAAAAGGACTGACTCCCTTTAGGTAGGTTTTCCACAAAGCAATTTAGATTTAATTGCTTGTTTTATTTATCTGAGAGGAAGAAGAGTTTCCCCATAAAATAATCTAAAAGTGAACTGTTAAGAACTAAGTTGTACACATCTGGGGTACTTCAGGTGCTCACAGCACTGAGTGAATGTGAAAGCTAGCAGCTGTCAGAGGAAGTCTGGAACTCACTGCTCTGCCTTCAGGCAATTCCAGCCTGAACCTCTGTTGGGCACAGGTCACACCTGAACAAACTTACAAGACTTACAAGAACAGACACACGTGCTGTCCCACACTTTACCACACCTGCTCTGCTACTTTCTGACACTACACTTCTGTCTGGAGCCAAGTTTGTGGGAACTGGTTCAAAAGCCACTGCTTCTCCCAGCAGTCAGGGGCTGTGGACACATTGCAAGAGTTTGCTCATACAGATTTTGCTCTCAGAATTTGTTGCCTTGAGGTAGAGAAAGATTTCATTAAGGAGGGAAGACCTCTTCTCCTGCATCCCCACTTCTTCCCTGCTGGAGTACTGACAACTAATCTGCTCCCATCTGCTGCACACACACACAAACTCAGCTTTTTGCAGATTCTCTATGCCATCCATATTTACTGCATCAAATAGGGAAGAACGGATGGATCTGCAGAAGCTAAACTGAGGAGATCCTTAGTAATTACTCTGACCACTAACCTTCAGATTCCCACAACTGGTTGGTTGATGCAACAGTATGATTTATGCGACACCAAAGAGGCCTCCATCTCCTTTCAGAAACTGCACATGCAAAGATTGTGTGGTGGACTTCTCAAACACTTACCAAGGTAAATGTCATACCCATGACTATTGGCACAAATATGAAGTTAAAGGTGGTGATCTGCAGCAGACAGCAATCCTGATCAGGGTTTGTATGGACTTCTTCATACTGAATAGGTGGCTGAAGACCTTTGCAACATTTGCTCTTAAATCTGGGAGACTTGAGAGAAAAAGAGACATTTAGCTAAGCAGGAACTTATGATGGAACATTTAGCTAAGCAGGGGCCTTTGGCTTCTTCTCACCAGTTCTGACTAGTAGGCTCTCACGGCATCCCCATACACTTGGGAAGTGTTACAGAAACAACGAAAAGCCACCATTCAGGACAAGAAATTTGAAGGACCATTTCTTTAGACAGGAAAGCTCCAGAATTCCCAAGGTTGCCTTAAGCTACATGCTTCTCCCGAGACCCATTAAAGGAGGTCTTTCATTGGCAGGCATTGGCTTCCTGCATTTCTTGGGGAAATCTTTCCAACGGTAAAGCAAGCAGTTTCAAATCTGAATCTACATTTGGACCACTCAACTGAAACGGTCTCTTTTCCAGTGGCAATCAGTAGCAATGACCCAAAGATTACATTATTTGGGGTGACAAATGATCCACATCTCACAGTGGATCAATGAGGAAATAAAATACCAAATGTGAAAATAAAAACACAAGATTCTAAATATCTTGGTAATACAGACTGAAAACTGAGTGTAGTTTCAGAAACTGCTTTAGCTTACCAAGGGATTCAGAGTTTCCATTTATTGCCTGAACTCATAAAAAAAAAGTTTCCACTGTCCTTTCTACCACACAGAAATATCCTTACTTCTTCAAACACGTCATAGCCATTCTGGTTCTTCTTTCATGATAGTTTAGCTTTCATACCTGCTTTTTGAACTTGAAGTTGAATTCCCACATTGCTTCTTGTCTGTTCCCTTCAATCTTTTTGCACCAGAAAAGCAGACACTGAGGTGGAAAAAAAAACATAAAACTATGAAACCCCTGGAGGCACCACTTTAAATAAGTTTTAGCAGAGCATTAAGACATCTAATTAAAAACACAATTACATAGGAGCAGTTAGGAGCCATTTACTCAAATTAATTATGTTCAGAGATCACACCCAGCAGTTTAGGTCTCCCAGTCTGAAGTTGGCCAATTAATCATGCAACAGGATGATACCACTCATAGCCACTGACCTGCTAAACAAAGCTCTCTGCACAATTTGTCCCTTTCATAAGGCAGAGATGAGTGGTACAGATTCACCTGTTTCCCCCACCCACCAAGAACTCCGAATAAACCACACTCCAAATAAGACTAAGCAAAGCAACAACTTAGAATAAGGATCAAGGAGGAGAGAATCCAGAGGGAAATGCAAAGACTGATGTATGACTTTGAGGTGATAGATGATAAAGGTTCGAAGCCACTTTACAGTCAAAAGAAGGTCCCGACATCACTAGCCACTGACTGTCATACTTACGAGCATAAAAACACTGCCAAGTTAGCACAGTTTAGTCAACATACTGCTCCTGTTTCAAAAGAAAATGAGACATGCCTCCTACAACACCAGAGGTAACCAGCACTGCCCTCCCATGCAGACATACACCAAGAGTCCTCCAATTTAATCCATTTATCTATCTCTGTACAGTCCACAGGATCCACCCCAGCATGCAGTGCTAGTTCTACCAGGAGTCTCAGCAGAACTCCTGTATTAAATTGAGGAGGGAAATTCCCTGCCTACCAGTGAGTGGAAGCAATTATCCTTCAACAGCCGAGAACCTGACAAGTCAATCCAGACATCACCGAACATGTTTCTACACCACAGATGCCAGTCCACCACAGCTGGTCTTTTCTGGTCCTTTTAACAGTATCAGCAGGAAAAGGAAGAATAATATTGGTAAAGACAACTCCTCATGACCCATACACCATCTCTCGCACACCAAGAAAGCCTGACTGAGTCACAGGGGGGAAGTATACACTTAATTTAAATCCAGTATAGCGTGATCTCAAATGAAACAAAGCCAGAGCCATCCTCCACCATGGGGCCTCCGTAATTAGAGACTAAAGGCAATACAAGACCCTTTACTTCAACTCTGAGTCCCATCCATACACAAGAGTCATTCAAGTACCTTTACCTCAACAGCCTTCATGAGGTGACCAACAAAGCTATGGGGAGTCAAGCTCAGAAACATGCATCAAATAACCTCCACCTGGGAGAAGGTAGCCCTCAGTTTTTGCTGATAACAACATTCTCCAGATCTTTCTTTACTCAGGTGTGCAGCAGATGCTGCCGAGTTTAACTCCACCATCAGTGGCATCTGTAGTTCACCTGCACAGACAGCCTAGCAACTTGTTTTGTCATGGCAAGCAGTGAAGCACAAAATGGTCAGTACCTCCTAAGGGGCAGAGGATGTTGTCCACGGGTCAGCCGTCCTGCCCTTCAGACGCGCCGCATGGCCTGCTGCTCCACCAAAAATAATGGGGGTGTCTTTAAAGGGCAAACACTTCTGCTGACACCATAACGGCTCCAGTGTCCCACACAAGCTAGGCTAGGGAAAGAAAAAAGGAAATTAAAGAGGAAAAGCTAGATTCGATAACATGGGGGACTGGGGTCTCCTCTTGCCACATGCAGCTTATGTAGGCATCTGCCATTAGTTTCAATGACCCGTAAAGGTATAACCAAAGCCCATGAAAGCAAGAACGTGGGATGGCAATGTCAGATCCTCTTCCATGCCCACGGTGCTTAGGCATTTCAGAGCACAGTAACACACATGGAGCTCAGCATCTTGCAATGCAGTACAGCAAGACCAGGCCTATAATGGCTCTTTTGTGCTCCAAGGGGTTAGGTCAGACCTCTACTGTTCTAAACAAAGCCTCGTCACCATTTAATTTCCTTTTTTAAAAGCTGAATGGTAAAAGACTTAACTTCAAGAATCTTCCTCAAACTGTTAGTACAGTAGAAGCACTAGCAGTGGGCACCAAAGCCGTTATGATGTCAACACGAACACTTCCAAGATGACAATCCTACCAGCTCCATCTCAGGGTTTCTAGCTCTTACAGCCACACTATCAGTTCCGAGCAGTGGGCAGGCTCTAGTAGGAAGTAAGACTCTGAAGGGCTACAGTAAAGTTGTAATTTCCTAGAAATGTTCTTATTTTTTAAGAAAGATGACACCCAAAGTGGGGAATCAAGAGAATGAAGAGCTCTAGATGCAGAGATATGACTTTGCACACAACTACACGCTTTTCTCCTGCTCTGCAGCACCACCTGCTTGTGTTGCTGCTCAATGCTCCCTAAGCAGTATGATGTTTTTTCCAGGGAGAGGAAGGAAGAAAGAAGGGATGTTACAGATAAATGGGATTGCTCTACTTTGCACAGAAAATAAAGTACAGCTGTTGAACCAAAGCCACTTCAGTCTGGTTCCAAAAACCTCATTCAACAGGTTTTTGGATTTGGAGGATGGAGAATTCACATTGTTGCTTAAGCTGTTCACGAAGTACCAGCCAGTTGTAAGTTAAAATCAAACAAGAAACACAGAGGGGTTTCAGAGTTAATGATCAATAGCAATTAAAGAGGAATGGATATGCAAGTGCTCCAAGCTCCGACAGCAAGGGGAGTTGCCTGCCCACACCACTGGCAAACCCTTCACAGCCCGAAACAACCACAGCCCCAGTCCCAAAGCAGACATTTACTCTGCACATTTGCCATGCTCACAACGTCACTACCTTCCCTTGCTCAGACACCAAAGACAATGCACGACCTACAGGAATGTAGTATGAAATGATTCCCTTTCAGTGGCTATCGATGTTGGTTCTGATCTCTCCAGATGCCTGCTACAGAGAAAAGATATATTCTGGCAGGCACTGTCCGAATAAAGCAGAAGATATAAACATCGACCCTACTGTAACCTCCTTTCAGCAACAAATTTACGTTAGAGGAAGGAAGAGCTGCAAATATCCCTAGCGGTTCTGACATTCAAGAAGGCACTTTTTTGCTGATTACAAAGCTGTTGTGGTAGGACTTAGGCACCCAGAACAGTAAATAAAATCCTCTTCAGTAGTAACTCTGCAGATTCAGGTAACCAATATACTTTTAAAAGTCACTAGTCCAAGTTAATCCTAAGCCCCCAATTTTCACACAAAAGTTTTGACCCAATTATCTTTCGAGGTCCCTTCCAACCTGGGCTGTTCTGTGATTCTAAACAACATCTATTTTCCTCCTAGAAAGGAAACAAAAAAAAAAAAAGAAAGAAAAGAAAGAAAAGAAAAGCAACGTCTCAGACACTTCTCACTTCTTTACTGATCCCACTTACTCTGGAATTTTTTAAAGTGCTGGGAGTACTGTCTGGAATAGCAGGATTCCTGGAGACTCGAGATGCAAAAGGCTCATACATGTGGTACAGTGAGCGGATGACGCACGCACGAAGACAATGCAGCTTCTCCATGGACTCTGGCCGCAAGCGGAGAGGCAGGTACGCATCCAGACTGTAGTGCCTGAAAAGCCAACGACAAACCCAACACAAACTGAAGGGTCAGAATGCCAGAGACAGGCAGAAGAGAGCTATGAAAAGATTATCCTTGCGAGAAAACTGAACATCTAATTGATCATAAGACCCATTGTCAACTCGGAGTCCACGAGTGCTCTGTACCGCTCTCCATGAAATTATATAACAGTCTCAAAGACTCTACCTGTGTTGGTCAGGTCTCCAGCATACATATAAGTACATGATGCTACAATTCCCCAAAAATTCCCTTGCAAATAGTTTGCCCAGATAGACCAGATGGTATTTTAGTTGCAGGATATGCAAAGGCCTGCAGATTCATGCAGGTTCCCTAGGACTCACTTTAGCTGAGTTTGAATGCGTGCTTACAGACAACTGCCTGAGCAGTCTGAATGCCTGGGCTTGAGAGCCACTCTGTGATCAGAGAAAACATGCCAAAGAAGCCTTTGCTAGGGAACTTCACACTAAAAAAAAAACTGGAGCAAGGATGAACATAGCTGTGATTTGCTCTGTACGCTTGTTGTTTGTGCTTTCTGTGCAACAGATAGAGAAATGTAACGAAAATGTTCTGTCCTGAAGGAAAGTTCAAGCGACATGCACCAGGACAGAAGGATTTGTTTCTAATTGTGACCCTCTTTGCTCTTCTTTTGCTTCGTTTATAACTTATTTCTGCCACTGAGACAGCTCCTAAATGCGTTAGTTTCTTTCATGCCATCCTAAATACAGGAAGGTGACCATGATTAAAGCTTAAGGCAGGGCAAGGTTTCTGTCAGTGATGACTGTCTGTCTTTAAGTAAGGTAATGGCACTGACCTTACTCTAAGCATTTTCTGAGCATTTTACACACAAAGGGCATGGTTTTGAACAGGAGTGTGTAGGCCACGGCAAGCAGAAAAGTGCACAAAGCTTTGAGATCTTACATGAAGCATACGGGAACGTGCCAAAGATCCATTTCCAGATCCAAAGCAGATGCGATATACCACAATACCTTCCCAAATGAGGCCCACACCATCACATCAATATGCAAATATTATGCTCCCTAGCCCAGCGGGAAATATTCTCTTATTTACAGCTCTGCAGAGAACTGGTCACCACTGAAGCCTCCTACAAATAGTTAAAACATTCTCTAGATTCTTACCTTCTGTAGAGTCTGGTCCAAAAGGCGGCAGTGCAAGTAACAGTCCAGGCTTTCTTGCAAATCAAAGAGAACCGGACAATGTCTTCAGGGCGAATGTAGGAAGCCAACAGCAGCCAGATATCAATGGGGTATTCCTCTCCGCCACCACCATCAGGATTTTCTAAATGCAATAAAGGTATATTAGTGTAATAAAAAAACTCTTCACCAAATCATATCTAGAGGCATATGCTTTAATACTGCTAGCATGGCATGAGTAACTGGAACATGGAACACAGTCATCTAAACAAGCCTGAGTTAGTACAACTTCATTGTCACTGCTACTGTTTTTCGTCAGTATGCGCTTGTCCATCTGCGCAACCACAACACGTTCCCTTTGCTGGATATATGCCATCATTCATCACTGCTGCACTGGTTGCACAAGTGTGCAAAGTGGCAGATTCAAAGAATAATTTAGGCTGAAAGGGACCTCTGGAGGTCTCTTGTCTGAATAGTCCAGCTCAAAGCAGGTCTAATTAGACCATTTTCATGTCATAGAATCATAGAACATTCAGGATCTTGTCAAGTTCTGATAGTCTCCAAGGATGGAGATCCCACAGCCTTTCTGGACCCCTCTGCAGCACTTGACTCTTTCTCAATG
This sequence comes from Chauna torquata, assembly GCA_013399475.1. Classification (NCBI taxonomy): domain Eukaryota; kingdom Metazoa; phylum Chordata; class Aves; order Anseriformes; family Anhimidae; genus Chauna; species Chauna torquata. Next base: position 74,267 of record VXAL01019219.1, read on the forward strand.
AAAAAATAACATGTAAGTGGAAAAACAGGTTAGATGGCAAATAGAGACATGATGCTATGTAAAGAAGGGACAAGCTCATGCCTTTCTGTTAATGAAGTCCCTGAACATTAAGACATCAAAATTGTCAATTCTTTTGTTCAAATAGTCAGAAGATTTTTGTAGGAGCTCTGTGAGGAAGGGCATGCAATTTTTTTTTTGCAACTCTTCTAACGGCTGATCAGCTGCTTTCCTTAAATCTACATTTTAATTAAAGCTTCTGAGATAGCAAACTTTTCACGCAATTCAGAGATGAACAGAATGGCCTGTTCTTCCTCTCAGAGGTGTCAGAACTGGTTAACCAGAACTGAAGGTCCACAAACTCATTTAATTCCTGCAGTATTTTTAAGCTAACACCACACATTTTTCCGCAGACGTTGCTCCAACTTAAAAAGATAAAATACTTTTAATGGAACACAAATGGCTAAATAACATTGAGCATTAGGAATACTAAAAGAAAGAGAACACACAACTTGTACAAAGTGCTGACAGAAAAAAAAATTGCTACAAGGTTTGTAAACAAGTGGCACAAAGGATGTGTTTAAAAACTTAGAGTCATAGAATATCCTGAACTGGAAGGGACCCACAAGGACCATCGCGTCCAACTCCCGGCTCCACACAGGACCACCCAAACATCAGACCCTGTGCCTGAGAGCGGTGTCCAAACGCTTCTTGAACTCCGGCAGGCTCGGTGCCGTGACCACGTCCCTGGGGAGCCTGTGCCAGGGCCCGACCGCCCTCTCGGTGCAGAACCTTTCCCTAACACCCAGCCTGACCCTCCCCTGTCGCAGCTCCGTGCCGGTCCCTCGGGTCCTGTCGCTGTCCCCAGAGAGCAGAGACCAGCGCCTGCCCCTCCGCTCCCCCCGTGAGGGAGCCGCAGGCCGCCACGAGGCCTCCCCTCCCCTCCTCTTCTCTGGGCTGAACAAACCGAGGGACCTCAGCTACTCCTCATACATCTTGCGTTCTCAACACCTCACCATCCTCATAGCCTTCCTTTGGAGGCTCTCTAATTCTAACAGTTTCGTGCCCTTCTGACGCTGTGGTGCCCAAACTGCACCCAGTGCTGGAGGCGAGGCCGCACCAGGCAGAGCCAAGCGGGACGATCCCTGCTCTCGCCCGGCCGGCAGCGCCGTGCCTGACGCTCCCCGGGCACGGCTGGCCCTGCTGGCTGCCGGGGCACGCTGCTGGCCCGTGTTCAGCGTGCCACCCACCAGAACCCCCAGGTCCCTTCCTGCGGGGCTGCTCTCAGCCTCTTGTCCCCCAGTCTGTACGCACGGCCAGGGCTGCCCCGTCCCAGGTGCAGAATTCAGCACCTGCTCTTGTTGAACTTCATGCATTTTGGCACTTGAGGGTGCCAAATCTAATCTTCAGATATCAGGTTAAGAACAAAGGGCAATACTTTATGCTCATGTGATAATTGCAATGTTTGTTGCCAAGGAAAGCTCTGGATGCAATCACTTATCTATGCCACTACAGATTTATGGCAGCCATACCCACAACAGGCTGTAACAGATTAAACTCTTACCCCAGAGGAATGCTGTGCATCTACGGTCCTTGATGAATGCTGATATGTTACACAAATTAGTATCAGTATTAATAAAGTCAAGCTTTTCTTAAGCACAAGAGACAAAGTTAAAATTTTTTTCTTAACTGTGAGCAATCTTATTAGAAATTCCTACAAGATTCCACAGTGCAACAGATCAGTTTATTGTTTAGACTGTGTCGCATATTCTGCAACCATATGGAAAGCAAAGTGTAATTGCAGAAGGATACAGCAATAGAATTAATTTACTGTGATGCTACTAGGGCCAAATTCTCTCAGTTGCTGAAAAAAAAAAAAAAAAGCCCCTGAAACCCACCTGTAACAAGCCACAGCCTTGGAAACACCCTGAAAACAGAGCATGGACTCTGCCAACAAATGGGTCATGGGCAGCAATGTTTTTTTAGGGGTATGTGTGTGCTTTTTTGTTTCATTTTGTTCCCCAAAGCAAACACTGCTTTCACCTACGTGCTTTCAATGAAGAACAGCAACACGTATCCAGTGGCAAATTTTCACAAGTCTTTTGAAGAGCAGCATTAGTTTTCCAAGGTTGAGAGAAGTTTGCTGAAAGCAACAAGCTCTGAGGCTTTGATTTCACACCCAAAGCTCTGCCTTAGTGAAAAGACAACACCTCTGACCGAGTCACAGCAGGTTTCTCAGGAGAAATGGGTAGAGTCAACCCTTGGCTATTTTTTTTTTTAAACGAGTTACAGAATGCCCTGAAGAGCCGCAAGACTAGCCTGCAAATAGAAGTCATAAACATCACACATGCAGAAGATCCTGACGAAGCCCACACAGAGCACCCCAGGAGAAGCTGGCAACCATACCTTTGTGCCTTTTGCTCTTCTTTTTTCTCGATGCAGCTCGCCCGTTGATGCTTTCCTTTGTATCCATTTCATCGCTGCTGTCACAAGACTCTCCCGATATGGAGAGAACTTCCTCAGAAGGAACACAAGAAGCTTCCAAACCACAGAGGGATTTTACTAGAATCACAAGCAATGACACAGTAAGAATACCAGCAGAGAGAAAAAGGCAATCCAAGTTCAGAGGACACTTCAGTGGAACCAGAGCCACTGCTAAGAAACAGCAACTTAACTGCATTAAAGCCTTCTAGTGACACAAGCAAGTAAATCCTAGGCCTAAGGATTACCTTGTCAGAGCAAGACTAGCGCAGGTGATTGGTTTGGAAACATAATTATTCAGCCTCTTGTTTTAAGGAATGAACAATAAGGATCTGCATATTATGCAGATGATCCTACTGGTTTAGCTGAAGCTGTTTACAACTCTGAATAAAACATGCTCCAGCTCCTTCTACACTGTTAACTGGTTGCCCTGCATACCAGAGCTTCCTTGCATGACCACCATTCAGTCTGTATAAAGCCAGCACCCACACTGTAATTGTGCTCTGAACACAGTGAAGGTATACTTCCTTCTCAGCAGGACAAAGAGATCCTGTGGCTGAAGACAGATAAACCATCAGCAATACAACTAAGAGCCAAGTACACAGGAGCTCCACTTCTCCTAGAATTTAGTGAAGGGGAAAAGACTCTGGCCTAATGAGGAAAACAGCAAGTGAAGACAGTATTTCTTTTGCTGCCTCTGGGGAGGTGTTTAGACACATCACTGTTAAGAAATATTATTTTTAAAACTCGATCCGTAAACTGAGGGCTCATTATGGCAGGAAAATCCATGTGTGAGGCAGCAACATGACAGTCTTAGGAAAAAAAAAAAGGTGCAGCTCTATGTTGCAGCTGTGTGAGGCACTGTCATGGAGAGACCAGCATTACAAACACTCTGGAAGTAGTCTGTACAATTCAGGGTCACATACATTCAAGAAAGTTGAATTTCAACCTAATGTGCTTGGATGAAGAAAAGGACTTCTACCAAGAGGCACCTGGCCACCCCACAGGAGGCCTGTGTTGCTTGAACTTTCCTAACCTAGCAAACTGAACCCCGGGAAGGTTTTACACATCACAGTTACAGTAAGCAGAGCCACCAGAGAGCGAGAAGTGCTACTTGAATTAAAGGGACAGAGTGGCAGAAAAAGAAAGATCAGGAAATGACCATAAATAAACCTAGGCTAGAGATGTTCTCATTTCTAACCACAGAGCAAGGTTCTGAAATGGTAACGCAGCAGATGGAAAAACAGTCTTAAGACAGAGCTTGAACAGTTTAGGAAGAGGGACTGCATCACTTGGGTTTTAGCCACAGCAGAGGACTGCAGTGCTTTGCCAAACCAGTTCTACCATGTTTTGGACAGTCTGCTTTGCAAACTGCATGCGTTCATGGCAGTGATATCCCTCGCAGTGTCAATGAGCACTGCCCTCTCTACATGACCTTTTGTTGGCCAAAACAAAGAGAAACAGACAGCAACACAAACAACAGTAAGTTATGACAAACATAGCCAAGCAAGGGAGGCTAACAACAGACCAAGACCAGAGAAGGGTTTAGAAAAAGATGCTGTCACACCGCAGGAAGGAAAGATTGACCTGATACCTGAGTTGACAACACAGGTCCATTCACACACTGAGTCACGCTGCATGCATCGCAATCTTGCCAGAGAGGCACGCTCTCCTCACCTCACAGCAGTAATCCCCACCCCATCCCTGGGAGTGAGGAAGGGAAGGAAAAAAAGGTCAGGAAAATTCCACCTGGCCTCTGCTCCCTCCCTGCCTCCTGGCAGCCACACACAGGGCGATGTTTGCTGGGAGCCCACAAGACAGGAGGTGAACGAGGCCAAAGTTCCCTGGGCAGCAGCTGCATCTCCTCCGCGCTGCCCCTTGTCCCCTTGCGGTGGCAAGCTGCACCAGGATCACGACTGCACCAGATAAGGCTGCAGGACATCCCTGGTGCTGGCAAGGAGAGAGCTTGAGGATCAGCTCATCAGGAAGGAGAAGCGCCAATGACTCTGCAAAGACCTGAGAAAGGGGCAGGCAGGGAAACACTATGACCCAGAGTCATCCAGACAGCAAGAGGTGAACCAGAAACAGGATGCAAGATTTTAGGAGAGGGGTTAAGTTGCACAGGGCAGGTGATGCAAGGACTCAGCGCGGAGGACAAGAAGGAGAAGACAATATAGCTTGCTGCCCGTGAAGCTAAAGTGCAGTACTGGGAGGCACTGCCTCAAACGGAGAGACTCTGTAAGGCTGAACAGAAGATGAAACAGGGAGAGGGAAGCCCCCAGCCTACCAGAGAGTGGGAGGTGCCCTGATATGAAAAGCTGGAGAAGTAGTGACTAGAACAGATAATTCACTGGCATCACTACCCTGTACTGTTCCCCCATGTCAGGCACCCATGCAAAGAGCACCTTCTCTTTTAATATTTAAGATTATAGCAACGTAACTAGAGTTTTCCCATATAAAAGAGCTCAGTTGTCACTGCCGATACAATAACATTCACTTCCAAGCACTTCTACGTGTCAGATCAGTTACATTTCAGAGTCGAGTCCTGAACATTAACTGCTCTAAAGCAAGCAGGGTGTGTTAGTCCAGAATGTTCCCATTACTCTCAGCAGCTAAAAACCAAGGAGGAAGTAGATATCAAAATATTGCAATACCTTTCCAGGAAACTGCTTGCTTATATAGTTCACAAGGAAACAACAGCAACTCTCTCAAAAGACCTCACTGCAGCACACAGCACAATTTGCCTGAACCACCATAACCTTATTCCCATTTCAAAGAATTTTATTGGGACTGAAGTTATCTACAGTTTTGTATGAGGTAATAAAGACTCATGTTATTTTTTTGCTTCAAGCTGGAGATAACACCCAATATTAAGTGGAAAAAGGTGTTCCATTTAAGGCACTAATGAAGACTCAGCAATTACTGTTGGACTTCCAGTTGGCTTACTGCAAAAAACGCTGTCTAGCATCCTAAAATCTGATAGAGAAATGCAGTCTCATTTTCAGGCATCACACTAGACCGTCGTTTCTCAGGCCATGGGAGTGGGGGGAGTCCCGCAGCACACAGAGGCCGGTAGGACAGGGAGGCAGCCTTCCTTTCCACGCTGCGCGGGGACAGCAGGATCCCCAGTGCAGACTCACCTTCCTGCTGAACTGCGTTGGCCACAGCTTTTTTCACACGTCCAGATTTCACAACAGCTGGGTCTGAGTTAGCATAATCTGCCACCGTCACTGCAGGAGAGTCGGGAGACAGGGCGTCAGAGGATTACAGATTACAGGGATGGGGAGAGAAGGTCTAAGAGGCGTGATCCCTCCTCGAGGGGAGGCTCTCCACGGGGACAGAGCCAAGCAGGAGGCACGCAGCAGGAAAAGGAACCCCAGCAGAGGGACGCGGGCCTGGAGCCCCGCAGGCCTCTACCCAGCCCACCAGGCCCGGGGACCCACCGCCTGCCACCACGGACCAGCTCTCCCTCTCCGTCAACCGACACCAAACCCACGCTCCCCCTCGCACGCTGCCTCGCTCGTCCTCCGGGCCCCGGCCGGGCTGGCTCCTCGCCCCACGCCTCCCTCCCGGGGGAGCTTGGGTCCTCCCCGCCTCCTCGCCGCCCGGCCGAGCGCAGGCGCTCCAACTCCTCGGCGAGGCCNCAGCCTAGGCCCCTGCCCCCAGCAGGGCCGGGCCCCGCTCCCCTCAGGCCCCGGTCCCCCCTAGCGCGGCCCGGCCCTCACCGCGCTCGGAGCAGACGTCGTCGGCCCGGAACTTGAGGC
>VXAL01019219.1:83444-157732 GCA_013399475.1 Chauna torquata
GGAGCTCTACCCCCCTTTTACCACCCCGAGGGGTGCTCTGCGTCCCCCCTTGGGTCTGGTCCGGTGAGGCTTCGCTCGTTGTTGCCCCCCCTTCCTTCCCCCGGTAGGGCTGGGCTGGGGATGCTCTGCCTCGCCGTGCCACGCGGGGATGCGCTGCCCACGGGGGAGGGGGTGCTGCAAGCTGGGGGTGCTTTGCCCCCACCCCATTGCCCCTTGGAGGGGATCTCTGAGTCAGGGATGTGCTGAGTATCTCTGTTTCCCTTGGGTAGAGCCTGAGTCGGGGGGCTGTCATCCTCACCCCTGGGCTGGGCTGTAGGGGACCTGCTGTCTCCTCGGTGTCACCCCCAGGCCAGGCACGTGAGGTGAGGGATTGCTGTGCCCTCCACTCCACGGACCCCAGGCTGGGGGGCTGCATGATCCCCACTGGACAGGAGGGATAAAGGGATGGCCACATCTCCTGCCGCAGCTGCAGGGTATGTGGGGGGCAGTGATTCCTGTAACCCAGGAGTGGGGAGGGGGGTTCCCTCCTTTTCAGCTGCCCTCTGCCCCAAGCAGCTTCCCACTGTGGTCCATAACCATCCCTTTGCACCCCCCCACCCCCCATGCTCCCACCTTTTGCGGGGGCAACCTGATGAGACTGGTCCTTACCCGTGGCCTTCTGCTCCTGTGATTTCCCAGCGCCGCGTCCTCCTGCCTCCCTCAGTGCTGTCTGCAGCCTGCAAGCGTCCACCCAGGGCCGAGCTCAGGGCTGGATCAGCCCCGCGAGCACCTGCCCGGCACTGAGCTCCGGGCTGGACCAGCACGTGGGGCTACTCGCTGGGCAGATGCTGCCCAGAGCTCAGCACCGGGTGGATGCTCACCGGAGCCCGGGGCTGTATCGGTCCAGCGAGCATGCGGCCAGCCTGGCTACCTCCAGCTGTGCTCGCACTGCATCCCATCCTCCTGTCGGTCAGTGCCGTCTCAGCACAGTCATAGCAAGCTGCCTCCAGACACCGTGATTTTCTCGTGAATAACACCAGCCCTTCAGGGGCTTGTTTATCCCGCAAATTGCATCATTATAACAGCAAATGGCTTAGGAAGCCGAGTTTTGTTAAAGTCCTGCAAAACCTTCTGGGGACGCCCCAGTTTTGGCCAGGTCGGTGCTGGCAAAATATTCGCTTAAGCTCGTTTACCACCATTTGCTTGTACGCTGGAATGAGGTTCTCGTGGTGGGTTTGACGCCACCGCACTGTGTCGTGAGCTGGTACGGACACAAGGTGTGACCTAGAGTTTGGTACCTGGATGAACATGCCTGTGTGGTTTGGAGCTTCTTGATTGCGGTGCTGCCTGGGCTGTAGAGGAGATGAAAAGTTGGTGTCTTCGTAGCTCTGATGTTCTCGGAGACACAGGTATCTCTGCTCTTGAGGATGCTGCGAAGCGTTGGTCCCTGTGGGCATCTCAGGAGGGTGCTGGTGGAAATGGGACTGATGTCTGAGGTCTTCCCTGGAGATTTGTCAGGGAGCCATGAGCAAAGGCGGCTGGTGCCAGTGCCTGGCGGTGCTCAGGTGCAGGGATGGCTTTCTAGCTTCAATGCAGGCTCCTTTTGCATGTCTTCCAGAAGACAGACCTGCCCAGCCCTGAGGCTGCCCAGGACCTCTGCCACTGGCTGGAGGGTGGCAGGCAGCCCCCAAACTGGTCGGTTCGCAAGGCACAGGTGGTGGGACTGATGGATGGTCTGGCTTTCTGGGTGGCTGGGTCAGCTGTGGCTTGGCAGATGTGGGATTAAACAACTCGTCCTTCTCCATGTGGCTTTCTGGCTTTGTGGCGAGCACAAGCAGGTCTCGCTGTGCAACGGGGACTTGGTTTGGCTGCGCTTCAGCCCGTGCCAGCAGTCGAAATGCAGATGCTGGGGGATTGAACCTGCTGGAGATTTGGATCCCTGCCTGTTGTTGATCTTCTCAGAAGGTGATGGAGTGAAAAACACCCTGAAAAAGTCCATGTCTGTATATTTTGAGGGACTGTAGTACAAGCCTTGCCTTTTCTGGGTGATGAGGTTGGAGAGGAGGACGGTGGTGTGAGGAGGAGGGGGCTGAGCAGGCACGAGCTGGGCAGGTGACAGGGTTGTGTGGTGCTGGGTGGCCGAAGAGAAGAGCCTGGCACCATGTTAGAGGTCGGAGCTGGCACTGAACCTGGGGGACGCAGCCCTGGAGCCTCTCAGGGTGTTTAACTCACACAGGGACCCAACTGGAAATGCTGGTGGAGGTTTCCACTCTTTGGGACAAAGGAGCAGCTTCGGCATGAGTCTGTCCACTGCCTAGGAGGTGCCATTTAATGTTTTCTGGCAATACAGAAAGGTACTAGATTCTTTAGCAAACCTTGAAACCCATATTTTACAATTAATTTCCTCCTAAAAAATGCTTTGGTGAGTCTGAGGTTTCCCAGACGGCTCCCAAAAGTGAGCTGGGAGGTCTCCAGGCTGTTAACTGGAGGAAGTTGGATCCTTTGCCCATCTTTTCTTTCCAAGAGTGGTTGGTGTTAAATGCAATAACAACCCCCACTTTACAGATCCTTTGTGTGAAATGTGGGCGCCAAGTGTGGGGGTGACGGTCAGCTGGGGCTGAGGGCAACAGCTTTGATGTGGACTCTGCAGGTGGCTCCAAGCCTCGGCCAGGCTCCTGAGGGATGTGGTTGGGAGCTTTCAGCACCTGAAGGGCCTCCTCGTGAGTGAACGATGCCAAAAGGCTTGGAGGCGGGTGTGCGTGTGGGTGCTCTCACACGAGTTGGCATTTGGGAAGGAGGCAGGGACAAATTACATGGCACAACTGCAGCATGGAGGGACAGACAGGTCTATATCAGGGCCCGACTGGAGCAGAAATAGTGAAAAATGATTCAGGGCTTTTTGCTTAAAAAAAAAAAAGTTCTGATATAATCGGATTTTAATTCTGTTTGCACTGTGGTCAAGCAGGTTGAAATCCTTGTGGGGATGTTGTAAAGCCATCAGTTCAGGTTGCGCAGTGAGGACACCCTAAGGAATGAAGTGGGTTTTCATATCTCTCTGTCGCTTTTGTGCAAAGCTGTGCTGGGAGCAGCCCCGCCAGCCCCTGTGCCGCGCTGGAGTGCAGTGGTTTCCATCCCACAGGTGGAGGGATCCAGGAGGTGGGTGCCAAAACTTCTACAAAAGACAGGACCAGAAGTCAATGGCCAGGAGGAGCCTGACCCTGTCTCTTCAAAGTCGCCTTTCCTTTCCTGAATCTCCATCCTGGTGTTTTAAATCAGCTCACGGGTCGCTGTCTCTAGCGCTGTAATCCTGCAGGACTGACAAGGCTGGAATCTGTCTGAAATGCAGATTTTTTCAGCTCCCATTTTTCAATTTCTTCCACGCTTCTCTTAGCACGCGCAAGGATGTACCGGCTGGGTGGCTGCCTTTAATTGCATCAAAAAAAAAAAAAAGAAAGAAAAGAAAACAAATGACAGATGAGAGCTTGTTTCCCTCATCCTCCTGCACATTGCGACTGATTTCCAGGAGAGGGCAGTTCCCAGGGCATTCTGCTGCCTGATGTGATGCCTCCCTCCTCTGCAGCCTCCTCAGCGTCGGTAAGCGGAGCTGAGCCCCTGCCGCTGCGTGCCGGTGGGTCGCAGAGGCAGTGCCGTGTCAGGAACCGCCAGGCATGGGCCTGGCTCCTCCGCAGGGAGGTGAGATGTTGGCAGTGTGCGGCCAGTTTCTTTAAATAGTGAGCGCTGCGCCGCGGGGACGTGCGGCAGGGAGGGTTGCTCTTCCCACCCAGCCTCCCAGAGGGGAGGGGAGAGGAGCCACGGCCAGGGCAGGATGGGACAGACTGGGGGAGAAGGTACCTCTCCCAAATCGCTGCTCGTCTGCCAGGCGTGCTGCTGGTTTAAAGCTCTGTTTTCCACCCTTTTTCAGTAGAGATGAATTGTCTCCATAATTACAGATGGGTTTTACCTCCCCTGCTAGCATCGTTCAAGATGTGGCTAATGTGCTGGGACAGAATAAATGCGCTGCTGCGGTGCCTGGAGGGTTTGGTAGCCAAGAGGTAGGAGCTGGGCTGTGCCTTGGGTGGTCAGAGTGTGAGGAATTGGGGATGCTCGGCTGCACTGTCTCCCCCAGCGCTTACCTCTCTGGGATCCTCATGAGTGCAGTGTATCCTCAGACAGAGCATCTCCTGCCAAAGCCTGGCCTTTCTGGCTTCCAGAATTCGGAAGGGTGTTTATAGCCTTGCCAAGGCATTAACATATGTGTTGTAAACCTGATCTGAAGCCCTTAATCATAAATTTAATAGACTTCTTGGTGGTGCCTGGTACTATTTCCCATGCAAGAACTCCTGGTGCCAGGGGTTGCAGACAGTGAGGAGAAAGATGGGCTCATATGAAGTTTACAGCCTCAAAAATCCTGTTAATCTTCCCTGTAATCCAGTGCCTGGCAGCTGTACTAACCAGATCTCAACTTCTTTCTTGCTGCCTCCCTCAACTGTTTTGCAGGAAGGAGTCAAAAAAGGTCCAGAGATTATTTTTAGCTGTAGCTGATTTATTCACACGCTGATCAGCCAGGAGAGGAAGTTATTCTGGTCCCCAACTGTCCCACATATGCATGAGTACCTTGTGAGAGTGTGACTTCTCTGGGTGAGGTTGCGATATGACATTCTCATTTTGGGGATGAGCTCTCATAAAGTACCTGGATGGCTCAGTGTCCTGTGGGCTCACCCAGGTGGTTCAAACCAGCCAGAGCCCCGCAGCCAGGCCGTATGGGCTCTGCGCCCTCCTGTCCTCAGTCCTTGGGGATCAGGTCCAAGCCCGGCATCCCTCGGGTATGGTAAAGCATCATGCCTTGAAGTCCTGGCACCATCCATGGGACCTGGGTTTGGAAAGTGTGCTGAACAAACTGAAAGCCCCTCAAGGACCCGTGGCAGTGTTAAGTGAACAAAACATTGGTGGCTGCTTTCCACTTGGAAAAGGTGGCTGTGCTGAAGAGCTGATGGGTGGGAGTCCTGGAGATTCCCATCTGCCTGGTAACAGTCACTGTCCTCACTCCTCACTGGCGTCGCAGTGCCTGGATGCCGGTGCCCACATCCTTGGGATACAGAGGACAGAGCGGGGGCTCTAGGGTCACTGCCAGCATCCCTCGGGACATGCCTCCCAGTCCCTTCTGGGGACCTGGGGTACCCCATCACCGTGCACAACAGCATGGCTTAACTTACCTTAACCCTTTAAATGTGTAATGGCAAGCTTCCCTGCCCAGAAGGCTCTTTTTTTTCCTCATATGAGCTGTCTTTCCTTCAAGCCCAGGTCCGGAAAGAGTTTGCTTTGTCAATGTTGCCTGTCTCAGATCCGCGTGTGCCACCTAGAGAGCAGCTGGTGTTTGGTGGAGAGATGAGATTTCTGTTTCCTCCTCCCCAGCATCAAAACTTGGATGATAATCACTAGATTATTGCCATCACTTTGAAGCTGCCATATTAAAAAAAGAGCATTTTTTTTTCTTTGTGTTTTGATCATCTGCTTGTAGTTAATTTAGTTACAAGAGTTTTGTGGTGACCATTTTTGGAGGTGGCAATCAGAGCATCTCTGCAAGCAGAAATGACTTTCGTTCCGCATGTCCTTTGTGTTTACATATATATAAAGAAATTTTGTCTCTTAAAATTAAGCTGAAATAAGCCCCAGCATTGCTGATCACTGCACGGCTCTTCATGAACACTGGTGTCACTTTCAAATCACACGTTGTCAATAAATCTAATTCTAACTGCCCTGCAGCAAATGGCATCAGACTGCACTTTAAGATCTCTCCCACACATACTCCTGCTGCCTAAAAATACCAGCACTTTAATTCTCAAATGACTTGGCTATTGTACAGCCACCATTTTTTTATTTAAATATTGCTGCATGGCTCAGTGCAGGACATCTGTTACGCTACAAAGGGTGAAGTTCTGCTCTTGAGATCTGGTGTTTAAATAATGCATCAGCTCTGTCAATCTTCAGCGTAAATGAACATTTATTACTTTTACTCTCCGTGCTGCGAGGTGTCCTACTCAGGGGTGTTTGGGGAAGCAGGGTCCAGGAGGGGAAACTCATCCCTGATGTGGGCAATTCCACACCCCAAAACTCATCCCATCACCAAAGAAATGGATCCTCAGCTGTTGCCAAAGAAGATACCGTCGTTGCTGGTCACCTTCCCAGGGAAGGGCTGGCCAGGCATGCTGGCAGCGGCCAGCCAGGGCTGTTTCTGTCGCAGGACAGGGCGTGGGAAAGATGTTTCCAGAATCCCTTCCAGCCCATCGTGGGAGCCCTCCCAGCCCCTGGGTCGTCCTTGTGGTGAGGAGAGCGGAGGTGAGGGGCCTGTCTGGATGCTCTCAAATAGCTGCGTGCTTTAGGAGATGTTGGAAAATGCAGTGTGTTGTGATTTTTCCCTGCTAACCCTCCACTTGTGTGTCCCAGGTGTCTGTTCCTTCCTCTTTGCTGTATACATGTAATTTACATTTACATGTCTGGCTTGAGGTGTGGAGTAGAGGGAAGGGGACTGATTGCTTTGGTGTGAGCAGTTGGGTCTCTTCAGTGGGTGAACGCAGAGGCCATGCTAGGATTTTCGTTTTGCACAGGGCGCTGGGCAGACTGCTGTGTAATTCAGAAGCAGGCAGGCTTTTATCCCACAGATTTCAGCCCCTTGACCTCACTGGCCTCCTGGCAGGGCAGGGAAAACTCGTCAAATGAAGCCAAGAGCTGGTGTCATGTGCTGTGATCTGGGGGTGAAGCAGCAAACTGGAGAGCTGCAGGAATTTTGGCTTTGTGGCACAGAATGGGGGGTTTTGGAGCTGTACAGGGTGTGGTAGATGTGAAAACTGAATTTCAGCATAGCTGAGAGGTGCTGAAGCTGTAAAACACGAGTGATGCTCCAAGTAGGTGCGCTTCTTTAGGAGACTTTGGATTGAACGTATTAGGATTTTCCTGTCTCCATCTCCACATGATAAACGAGCATGATGCTGGGTGAGTTCATCTCTGAACTGTAATTGCAGCTTGGAGCAGTGGGTGAGCACAGGCTCGAGGTTGGCTGGTAGCCGTGACTCCTACACCCTCCTGCAATATGGTCAAGCCATGGCTGCAAACGTTGATAATTCCCCCAGTCTTGCAAAAAAAAAAAAACAAAAAACACATAGATTTTGGAGACTGAAAAGGTGAGGAACCCAACCACTGTCCCCACAGCCACTTGGTTTTCTTCTCTCTCTGCTGTGGATATGAGGAAATGCAGCTGCTGGAGGTGCCAAGTAGGTGCTGCCACTGCCCTTGGTGGGGACAGATGCAGTGACCCATCGGAGGAGCTGCCCTGGTCCATCAGACCTGCTTCAGGTCCTCCATCACTCGGTGCCTGGACTTCTCCTTCCAGCTTCCTTCTCCACTCCGACATGGGCTGACCTGGTGTGCCCTGAAATGCCAAAAACCTGTTCTGGAGAAGGAAGCAGAAGGATCTTCCCAAGCTGCTGCATTCATCCTGAGCTTTCTTCCCCCTCTGTCCTTCAGGGCAAGCGTGTACACAAGGAGAGCTAATGCGGCTCAGCTACCACATAGTCACGGGCGAGCTGGAGGATTGCCTGAGCCTTTCCTCCCAGAAGTGTGAGATGCTGCAGGTTATCCCCAGGTGATGCGGGGTCTCCCTCTGCCCCACTCTGTCCCCATTGGCTTGGATTGAGGCTGGTCCTCTGGAATAGGCAGCTGCTAAGCACACTTGGTGGTACCCAAAGCTTTCGTACATCTGTGAGGACTCCTGGGCACAGGACGGGTGCTTGTGTCACCAGTAACCAGAGCAGGCGGGCTGTGGACAGCTGGTACAGACTGGCAGTGCTGGGAGGATGCTAAGGAGAAGGTGACGGTGGCCACTGTGACAGCTTTGCTGTCTCCATATCATCCTCTGAAGATGATAGTCTGAGTTCGAAAGAGTCCGTCCCCTGTGCAGCCGCATCTCCCAGCGAACTGCCCGCCTCGACCTTGCTCTGGCAGGGAGGCGTGTGTGGTTTGGCTCTTGCTTCTTGTTGTCTTCCAAAAAGCGAATATTGTCAGATTCAGAGCAACTCTGGCCATATTGTGTGCATATTAAAGCAGAGCCGAGGCAAGGCTCGGCACACGTGTTCCTGCCTCCAGCGCTCACTGGGTGGGAGCTTGGTATGTGCGCGTCGGGGTCTCCACTCGGGGGGTGTTGTCCACAAACGCAGCTCGCGGCTGGCTGGGGAAGCGGCAGAGAGCGATGCCAAGTGGGGAGGCTGCAGCGGGGAGGCTGAGCCACTCCTGCCTGCAAACCTCCTCGCATCGCTGCCTGTGCGATGCCGGAGAGGCTGGGGAGGGCTGGCTCATCTCAGTAGCGCGAGCAGGAGAGGGGCTTTGTGTCAGTGCTGGAAGAACCTGAGCGGAGCGCCTCTGGCTGAGCCTCCTGGGCTGGGATGGAGCTGCCTTTGCTCTGGCACGGGAGCCAGAGAGCCCGCAATGCTGCGTGACACCGGTCCAGCCCAGACGCTCCTCTCCCCTGCTGTCAGCGCGGCGGCCTGAAAAAGCCGGGGCCGCGCGAGGCCGCACTCGCCTGGTGTGGGCTGCGGCTGACGGCTGCGGCTGTGCTTGGCCGTGGCCGCGGATGCTGCGGCTCGGCTCCTTGGAAGGTGGGACGCTCCCCCGGGGCTCACAGGCGTGGGTGTCCCCTCGCCAGGCACAGCTTGCAGGGAAGCCAGAGGGGCTGCTCCATTTGCTTTTCGGCTCACGATGCTGGCAGGTGTTGGTTCCTGCTGTGCTGATGGTGCCACAGGTGCCCTGAGCAAGCGAGGTAGTGTCCGTGCACAGAGCAGGGACCTCACGACACATTACAGATGCTGCGTGGCCCCAGGGTGGCAGAGAGCAGAGCCTCTGCTAAGGGTGCTTCAAAATACAGAGGCATCTCACCGCAGCTCCCTGGGGGCTCGCTGATCTGCCGTGGGTCAAGGCTGGCGTGGGGCTCCCCGTAGCTGCTGCCTGCCGCCCTCCTCGCTGGCACAGCCCCTCGGCACCCCGCGGTTCTCGCAGGTTGCCCCGTGAGCACCTCCAGAAGTCAGCCCTCTGCCGTAGTCACCGGGGCGACTTTTGGGGCGAGCAGAATCCTTCTCAGATGCTTCCTCCCCATCCCACTTGTTCTCCAGCTGCTTGGCTTCCCATCGTATCCCTGTTCTCATCAACCATCATTTCTCTCTAGATAAGGCTTTTTAATAACATCTGACATTTCAGACATCATTTCCTTTCTTCCACTGCAATTTTCTTCCTGTTCTTCATAACTGGGAAGCCTTTCTTTGTCCTCAGCCAGAGGGGAGGTGTCTGCTATTGCTGCTGTTATCATATTCCAGGAGGTTTGATCGGGTTAATGAATATCCTTCTCTCTTTCTCTTTTGTATCGCTTCCACTCCCATCTTCTTTAGCCTGGTTTCTTAAGGAAATGAAACTGAAGGGCTTGTGTTGTCACGACCTTTTCTCTCACCCCTCTCACTCTTGAACGTGGTGGTCTCTCTTAACAAATCTGTTGTGGTGGAGAGCTCAAAATGCTCCGTGGCTTATGACCGCTGGCAGGGAGGACAGACCCAGGCGATGCCTGGGGTCTATATCCCCAGCCCTGTTAGCTGGGAGACAGGCTGCTTCACCCGGCTATTTTTGCTGCCCAGCTGCTTTTCTTGTGTTCAGGCAGGGAACCGGAGGAGGAGGGCTGCTTTAACCTTGCAAATGGGGCATTAGTCTTTTTTTGAGACGTGGGCTGTGTTTCTAGCCACAGACTTGCGTGGCTGTGCTTGAGGGCTCTTCCTGCAGCAGCAGGAGCTGCAGCTGGATTAAGCTCATGTGTTGGAGTGTGAGCTGCAGTGACAGAGGAGCCAGCGGAGATTTCCCACTGCGGCCCCTGCTACCATTGCAGCAGGGAGAGGCGGCAGCGCTTTTCCAGCGGCTGCAGCCAAATCTGCTTCCCTGGCTGTAGCGTGGGGTCTGTAGCAGCACTACCAGTGAGGGAAATCCGGGGGGCTTGCTGGGTGGCACTGACATGGGTACTTGCAGCCTAGCAGTGAATGGGGTCCTCACCAGGTCCCCCTGGGCTCCCTTCTCCTTGGGGATCCCCAAACATGCGGTCCCATCAGAAGGGACACGCAGCAGCGGTTCTGTGTCCCACCTGATGGTTCGACCCTTTCTCCTTGTCACGCTTGGGATCTCCATCGACTTGTGATCTGCTGGGTCACGAGGCTTGGTGGCAGGAGGACAAGAGCAGCCCTGATGCCATGGTCCTGCATCATGCAGGCACTCAGGGTTTGTTTTGAAGTTAGGGTTCTTCACCGACTGTGAGATGTGGATAAAGGGAGGAGAAGGGCTTGGCAGTGGCCCCTGCTCAGCAGGTGGGTGCTTGTGTGGTTTCTCTTTCCAGGAAGGGTTTCAGTTTTCCTTTGTGCTCTCCAGCCTCTTTTTTGATGGCAGCGAGATGGGCTCTGTAATTGAGGAGATCCCAGCTGAATAATCCACTGAGGAAGCTGCTAATTTGAAGACATGCCTGTAATAATTAAATCATTATCTGGAGGGAAGTAGAGAACAGATACCCAAAATGGGCCTAATTAACATCCAAACCCAAGACGACTCGGGCCCTGGGCCAGAGCACAGCATAGCCTGTTGGGGACGTCTTCATGTGTAATTGCTTTTCAGAATGTCAGTCCCACCAGAAAACCCATCGGTTCCCTCCACGAGACCAAGATTGACCCAGAAGCCCCCTTGTCTTGTCCTGCCTCATGTTCCCCAGACCAGACACGGCTAGAGGATGGCCACGCACTTCACAGGGGGCAGAGGAGATGGTGAGACCCGGTGTGGGAGGGTGTTCAGTTCTTGGATCTCAGGAACTAGATTCCCCTGTACCTCTGGAAGATTTGGTCCTTACTTTCTTTCAGCCGTCGGGCTTGGCAAAGGCTGATAACCATGTCTGCTCCATGCATGGAAGGATTTCCTCTTTGGACCTACAAAGGTGCCACAGGGACCCAGTACCTGGGAGGAAGGTGGCTTTGGCTGTTTGGGAGAGATGAGTCTTGTTCAAGCTGACTCCCTGCCAGGGGTGGGAGAGCCTTGGGAGATGTCGTTGTGTGCTGCATCGCCTGTAAAGATGCAGTGCATTGCTCGATACGGACCCGGCCCTCAAGTTATCCTGGGCTGTCAGCTCTGAGCAAGTCCAAAAAGGTGGAGGTGGCTGTGCCGAGCTGACACGTGGTGACGGCAGGTGTGGTGGTGATGCTGGAGGGGAGAAAGAGTTCTCGAACAGTACTTCGTGCTCTCCCTGGTGATGGCAGATCTGCAGGGTGAGTGCTAATGTGCATACCCAGAGGTGCCCTGCATGCTCTGCCTGATGCTTGTCAAGCCTGAAGTCCTCCACGTCCTTCAGTAGGGCCAAGCCCCTTGCGAAGGACAGCGCTTAAAAACCCCACCGGCCCTTTTCAGGATGCTGAGTCTGGGCTGAACTCCGTCTTTTTGAGCTCCCTGCACTGGGTGGATTTCTGCATCAGGGAGGTGTTGCTGCTCTGTCTGCATGGACTGAAGGTCCTGATGCGGCTGTTAACAAGGTGAAGCACAGCAGCAAGCATCGCTTCAGATGAGCTGGCCTTGAATCACTGTACTATGTCAGGGAAGGGCTTGCAGCTGTCTAGCCCAGGCCCTTTCCAAAGCTGGGTAGGATGAATCAGTGTATTTCGTCGTGCAGGCAAGGTCGGGGAGCTCTGTCAGGTGTGCGCACCCTGAGCACCGCTCGGCTGATCTCTCCATATTGCACAGCAGGTAAAGGTCATCTCAGGTGGGCTGGTGGCTGCAGGGAACATGCGAGCCTGGGAAGGGCATGGTGCTGGAGCTATTTCTGCTCAGCTGAGCATCCCACCAACCCCTGGCACATGTTGTTTTTTCCCCTAGATTGCCTGGAGGGACTGCAGCATTGCAGCAGCTCAGCGCTGGCACTGTGACAGTGACGTGGTGGGTCCTGGGGACAGGCTGCTTTGGGATGAACCATCCCTAGGCCAGTGCTGGTGGAGCTGGGCACTTTAGGATGCCCAGAATCCAAAACTGTGTTGTAAAGTCAGAAACTTAAAGCTGCCTGCAAATATGATCACTAAACTTACTAAAACCCATGGTTTTAGCTGCTATGCTTGGGTTGTCTGTTGAGAGGGAATGATATTTCTGGTCCTTGCAGGCTTTCTGGGATGCTGTTCCCCAGGATATGACCCATGTGGACCTTGCAGGGCTCCTGGGATGCTGTTCCCTACCACACCGTGTTGGCCGGACGCTTGTGTGGGCAGGGGGACTGACAGCCTGTCCCCAGACGAGCAGTCCCCACTGCATTCCTGCCTTCTCGTCCTGCACCGTGACTTTTCTCCAGTCCAGCCCTCCTCCCGTCTCCACCCAGCAGTGATGCTATGGGTAACCTTGCGGCATGGCTTGTTGGAGTCGATGGGATGTACGAGCGCGAGTACAGCTTGATGGTCGTTGCTCTGTCCTGGCAGAGTTGGGAGCTCCATGTTTGTCTCCTGGCCCCTTATTTTGTCCGTTCGTCCCACTTATACTGCTTTCCTCCTCATTCTTGTGACTCCCTCTGTGTTACAACACAGGGAGTTCGCAGTGTCCCACAAACCCACCTTGTTCGTGCCCCAGCCCCGCACGCATCCTTTCAGCTCATGAGCTATAATATTCGGCTTGCCTTCAATAGAGAGGGGCACGCAAGGTGTTCATCCCCTTCCCCTCATCCTTCCCCCAGAGATTTTAAGGTTTCCTGGCCCCCAAAATTTCAACTGCCCACAGGAGCCCTGCTCAGACAGCGGGACCTGCATGGAGACCACCGCGCACGCATCTTTTCCAGCCAGTCATGCCCCAGTATAATAACCTACACTTAATTTCTTTAAAAGTCTGCTGAGCTGCAAATGCAGTTCCCTTCTTTCCAGGTGCTGTCTTGCACGGTTGGGGCTACAACCACTGCAGTCTTCTTGGGTGAACTGGGCACAGCCATGGGAGCTTGCAACGGGATGAGGGCACGAGCTGCCGGGGCTCTCGGTGCAGGGGTCTGCCGCAGCAGATCTGCGCCCAGGCTGCTCCAGGGTGCGCTGGCAAGGACGCAGAGCTCGCTGTGTTAGCTTAGCTCTGCAGAACTGACATTTTAAGAGGGAGTGAGTTGGAAATTGAGCTGAACTAATGCCCGCTGCTGCTTTTTTGTGACGATAAAAGCTCAAATGAGAGCTCTGCCGGCACATAGAAGAGCTGCTACACCAGTGCAAACCACAACACACAAACCATGACACTCCCCCTGCTTTCTGGAGCAATTTTATGTTTGTTCCCTCAATATGAAGCTTGTGCTGCTTTTTCAAATCCCTCAAACCAGGGCAATGGTGCTGGGTTGCTGCTTTTTCTCTGGCTGGTCTCTCTGCTCATACAGCCCCATGCTGAGCTCCCCTCAACTGGGCGCTGGTGCAGAGGACGAAGGACAAGGCACCACTGGGACCATGCTGAGCAGAGTGGGTGCTGGGATCACTGGGAAAACCTTCCCAATTCTGCTCAAATGGGCATGGAGATAGCATGGGTCGGAGCACGCTCACTTCTCCCTGGATGCCCCAAAGTGCCAGCACTGTCACTGGCCTCTGTGGGGACACCTCAAGATGCCAGTTGCCCTGTGGCACCCCGTCCCTGATGGGGTATTTAGGGGTCGTTAGCTGGGGTGGGGGGTGCTAGTTAACGAAGAGAAAGGGGAAGAAGGGGTATGGAGGAGCTGGGTGAAGCCCCTGGGGCTCTGCTGAAAGCTGGCTCTGAAGGCAGCTGGTGACATTCACAAAGCCTGGTTTATTCCTCCCCATCTTCTCCAGAACTTGGGATCTCTGGAGGGAGCTGGACTTATCTGTTACCGCTTCCTCCTGGACTCAGTCCAGGAGGAGTGAGCTCCAGCTGGAGCTCTTCCCATGCTTGGGTATTTTTGAGGTGCTCTTTGTGGTTTCTCTGGTGGCTAATAAGGATTGAGCTGACTCCACTGTTTGCCAGCACTTGGTGCTTTCCTGGCCCCTGTGCTGTGGCTGGAGGCTGTGTACCTGCAAGCTTCGTCTCTGGGCTAATTTTTTGTAATGAAGAGTGTGGGCTGGAGATGTGGGCTTGCTTGATGTCTGTTAGACAGAGGTGGATGGAGCTGTAGTGTCTGTGCCTTGCCCCTGGCCGCCTTTTAAATGTTGCTGTCCTCGGATGTCCCCACGCAGCTGCTTCTGCCTGTGTCGCTTGTCATAAACCACAGAGATGTGACTCCAGGAGCTGACACCCAGCTGCCTGCACCCTCTCCGCCACATGGAGCACCCTCGGGTGCATGGGAGCAAAAGCCAAGTTATTCTGGCCTGGGCTGGGGCGGACTGGGGCCGTGGTGCAGTTCAGCTGCGTCTCTGCCTTTTTCTGCTCCTTCCTGGGACCGGTCCTGCCCTCTCCGCTCCTCTGCTGGCTTCATCCGCTCCCTCCAAACCACGTGGGGAGATGGCCAAGATGCCAAGGGGAGGGATGTGGTTATTCCTGGCACGAGGACGCCCGGGAGAAAGAGCACGTCTCAGCTAGGCAGGGATTTAACCCCATGATCCTGCCTTGCTGAGCAAGGACAGCTCTGAGATCCCGTCCATCCCAGCCCTGTTAGCAGGTGTGTCCCAGGATGGGGGGATGTGTGGGGTACATCTTTTTTTCATTTCCACGAGGCTGTTCTGGTACTGGACCTGGCCCCACCATCCTTGGTGCCCAATTGCACTGAGCTGAGCGTCACACTGGGATCCCGTTCCCCACCAAGGAGTGTCTGCAGCTGGCTAAAAAGTGGTTAATATTAGCTCTGCCATCAGTAAGGGGGTTAAATAACTTGCTAAAGCGAAACCCAGGAGGGGAACAGTATCAGCCTGCACTTAGCATAAGGAAGGGAAAGCAGAGGGGATGAATGCCAGGGGAAGCCCCCACGTCTCTTGGGTTACCAAAACCATCCGAGGTGCCTCTGGTTGGGGTCGTCCAGTGCCCAAGCCAAGACATTGGTGTTCTTCTTGGATAGGAAGAACTAAAACCTCCCATGTTTTGGGAGGGTGGAGGAAAGCAATGTCCTGAGGCATCTGGGGAAGCCCCTGGATTGCCTGTGTGTGGAACTGGGGGCGCGGGGAGTGCTTGGGGTCTCACTGCCATTATCTCTGCTTGTGTGCTAAAGGGGTCGGTGGTGAACTGCTGAGCTCTGGAGGCCTCTCCGTGGTGTGGGTCATGCTCCTGGGCCATTGCTTTTCCCGTGCAGGCTGTGTTGGCTGTGGAACCCCCCCCACAGTGAGATTCAGGGATGCATTCCCAAGTCTGCCGCAGTCCAAACCGGAGCCAGCAGCACTGGGCACCTCCCCAGTCTGTCTGCTGCTAGCTCTGAATACATGCTAATACTTCCCAAATTTCAGACAAATTTCATAACTCCCAGGTTGCCAATCTGGGTCTCCAGGTTACCTCCCCAGGCCCTTCCTTAATGCCACTCAAAATCTGCAGCCTGTGCTCGGGGTGGGGATGATGCTCCGGGGCACGGAGGAGATGCCAGCGAGTGGCCGCTGCGCTGGGACGCGCGTGGCGTTTGTGGCGGGGTTTCCTTCCAGGCTGCAGCCTCCCGTGTCCGTGGGGTCGGGACACAAGCCCTAGCTGCCAGCTGTGATGCAGGTACCAGCGCCCAGCTGGGTAAAGAGGCTCCTCTGTGTCTTCTCTCAGGGCTCGAATGCACCCGCGGTGCAGATTTCAGCAGCTCCCTTGGTGCTGGTGGCTCTTCCCCTGACGCTGAATAAATTAGCACACGTGGGTGCTGGTTTGGCAGCGAGGAGGATGGCCCCCAGCTCCGGGGCGTCAGGCTCACGGATGAAATAACTCCTCATCGAAAATGTCATGGTGGCAGGGGGGATATGCCTGTGGCAAAACCCCAAGTGAAATCGCAGAATGTCTCCAGCTACCTCTCCGAGTGTCGGCTGCAATTGACGTTACACCCTCGGCTCTGCCCTTTGGTCGCTGCTGCTGAGAGCAGCTCAAGATTTCACCCTGCTAATGGGGAAACTGAGGCACAAAGCCTCACTCTCCCAAAGGTGAGGGGAGTTTGCAGTGATGCTGCCTCAGTGACGAGCATGGGAGTTTCTCCCTGGGGTTGCAGACTGCTTCCCCATGGCTTGTTCCCTCTCAGAGAAGTCTGTGTCCACCTTGGGCTGGAAACCAGCCTGATTGCTGGGATCCCACTGCTTGCCTTTACTTGGCAGATGCTTGCAGGGGCTGGCTCACCTCAACATACGGATTCTGGAAGAGCCATAGCGATTGCAGTTCCCTCCACTGCTTGTTTAAACTAACCCCGAGTGCAGCAGAAGCCAAAGGAGAAGCCAGCTTTGTCCTTCCAGAGCAAAGGCTGCAGGTGTTGGTTGCAAACTAAAAAAGGGTGAAACGGCCACATGCGCGCGAGGTGGTGGGGGCGGCGAACAGACCAGCTAATTGCAAAAGGAAATGATAGTAACGAGCATTGCGGCTTTTTGCGTCGGGTTGGCTGCCGTCAGCACCTTGTCCTTGTCCCTGCGGATGGATCCGAGCGCAGACCGCATCCCAGGAGAGGGATGTGAGCTTGGTGCCATGCATCGGGTGCATCCGTTCACCTCCCTTGCAGGGAGTTGCAGCGCAAAGCCTCCCGTGGTTTCCCAACTGCTTGCCTGTGGAAGAAGTCGGTATTTCTCTGCTATTGCTGGCGATCCCGTTGTTTGAGCAGTGCCACTGGGTTTCTGCAGAAATGCGCTGTACAAAATGCGATCAGTGCAGGGATGGGATGCTGGGTATAGGATCTGTGGGATTTGGCTTGCGTTTGTAATGGTTCTAGGTAACCCCTTCAGCAGCAGGTCTGCAGCAGGGGGAAATCCAGCTCATGGGCTTAATGCGGTGACCACGTTCCTTTGCTTTACCACTCGCTGGGCTCCCATATGAGCTCCTGGCCGCAGCAGGATCTTCATGGGTTTAGCACTAACTTCAGACGTGATGTTCTCTCTCTCCTCAGTCGGGTTTTTGGCTGTTGCAGAGCCAAGGATGAAGTTAGAAGTGAGCCTTGGCTCCTGGCCAGGCATTGGGATCCCACTTGTTGGTGGAATCATCTGGCTTGGAGCCCCTCCAGTTCTCTTTCCCGTCTGTCATCTTACCCCAAAGCACAAAGGCAGGAGGTTTGGGTGTTGGTGCCTTTATCCCAACACTCCCTTCCCATGCCAGATTCCTCCTAGCAACAAACAGATTTCGCCTTTCTCTCGGGTCAGGCAAGGACACATGGCCCATATTCCATCCAGAGACAGGGAAACCGAGTCAGGAACCGTAACGTGACCAATACGACACTCTCCAAGAGGTAACGTCCTGTGTATTGGCACATGTGGCTGAACTCACAAGTGGTGCCAGCCCCTCTTGGGGTGCTTGCTGTCCTCTGCACCATGCACCCCATCTCTGCCCTGGAGGACGTTGCAGAGATTTAGGTTCATCGCCTGATGAGCTTTTGTTGCGGAACAATTGTGTTTCTGCACAATGGCGAGGAGCAGGTGGCTTTCTGAAAATACCCGCTGGAAGTTGTGTGTAATGCCTCCCCTCCCACAGGGAACTATAAATATCGGTTGAATACTAACACTTCTCTCTGCAAAGAAACAGCCAGATCTGGACATTTTTCCTCCCTGTTTCTCCTCTGACTTAGCAGCTTGGAGCAAGCAAAGGCTGAGGACGGGAACCTCTTTTTTGGTTTTGGAGCAAGCCTTCAGGGCAAAAGTGTGAGCATTAAGGTAAGATGCTGCGAGTAGCTGTCCTCTTATTGCTTGCAGGATCCTTTGCTGATGCTTTAGGGGCATCCAATGCTTCCCTGCCCCTTTGGAGACAGGGTCCAAACCCTGGAGATGCTGCCCAAGCATCCTGTCCTGCTGCATCTCCAGCAAGGGTCAAGCTGGGCTTTGTCCGCAGAGGAACAAAGGATACGTTGCTGCAGGCGTGGGGACCTTGGGTGACTTCTGTACATGTATGCAGCAAAACCCCTTCACCTCTGATCCCAGTGCCTGCTGGGACGTGGCATTGCGGCCAGGCAGGAGAGTAGGCACCGCTACATCTCTTCTCAGGGCTCAATCCCATCCATGGTGCAGATCGCAGCAGCAGTGACTCTCCCGGTGCAAATCTGTCTAGCCTTCGGTATGTAAGTCTAATCCATTACTGCTAAAAAATTGGCACTTTGTTTCTAGCCAGAATGCCCCTGATTATCCCTGGGTGTCCTGGCCACAGGCTGTCCCTGGCATCGGCTGGGCACCATCTGCGCAGTTCGCTGCCACCGGCGCGGCTGCGTTAGGGAATGTGGAGGTGCCATCACCATATGGGCCCCATTGTATATTGGATCTTGCTTGTCCTCCTCCGGGGCCTGGAGGTCCCCAGAGGCCACAGTGTGCCCCAGCAGTCCCTCTGAGTCAAGGGAGTAAATGTAAGGACCCAGGAGACCTGCTAGATGAGGCTGTATCTGCTGTTTGTTTTTCTTATTGAAATGTAGCTTTTTCCCCATGGGTCCTCCAGGATGGAGAAGCCAGGGGGGTTGACTTTGCAGGTGGTGCTGCTCAGGTCCAGGCTTGTCGAACTGTAAGAAACCTGTGGAGCATGTAGATAGGGGTCTGTGCCCAAGCACGGGGATGGGGGGAGGAAAGGAAGGATGGAGAGGGGCCCCTTGGAGTCCGTGGGGCTGGAGGGGGACATGAGGAGCTGGCCCACACAGGGCTCAGCCGCCTGTCTCCCATGCAGACAAGCCCTGTCTGGACAGCACGCCTCAAGCAGCAGCTCTCCTGCAGGGGCAGAAATACCCCTGGAGGCGAAATCTCAGCCCTTGGCCTGCACGAGCACATGGCAGATGCATCTCAGAGACCTGCTGTGGGTGAAGATTTCCATCTCCAGGCTCTGCACTTAAAATGGCAGTTTCCACTGTTGAGCCAGGGCATTTCAGCATCTCCTTTGTCTCATGTGTAGGAATAACCTCCATTTTCTCGGCTTCTAATTACCTCATCTCCTACTGAAGGTAAAATGGAAAGCTGCTCTGTGGTGGAGATGTTGATGGAGATTTTCCCACTCGCTGTCCGCAAGCCGTCCTGTGGGTCGGTGTGTTGGGGCCGGCTGTGGGGTTTGGTGGCTCGAGCTGTCCTGGCTGCTCCGAAAAAGCATCCAGCTTTAACAGCGGTGGGAAGGACTCGAGCCAGGACATGGCTCCATCAGCAGGAACAGCAATGGGGACATGCTTGCTGGAAATGTCAGGATGTGACCCTTTCACAGCCTGTCCATATAACTGTGTTTAATGCAGCATCATAAGGAAAAGGTGAAAAAAGAAGTGCTGCAAGGAAAAGGTGAAAAAAGAAGTGCTGCAAGGAAAAGCTTGCAGCAAAAGGGCATCATCCTGCTTCTTTCTCCCAGGTCTGGCCGGGAAGGGGTCGGTGCAGGGCAGCAGGGCCCCATCCTTGGGCGGGCAGTGCAGAGGGGAAGCCCTCCTTGCACCAGGGCGCTGCGAGCAGCGGGTACGCGAGCAGCGGGTGCTGGTGTGGGCTCTGCCGCGCTGCTCTTTTGAGGCCAGGTTGGGCGGCTGACAAGGATTTTCTAGGAGCGGAAAAGATCAAACTGACGTTTTTATGGGATGATCAATCTCCACGAGCTTGTTGCCTCCGAGGTGTGCGTTAAACCCTCTTTGCCAGCTGCCTGCTGGGGTGATGATCTTGCTGACAGAGCCATGGAGATTTTTTTTTCCTTTCCTTTGAGATGAGAGTGAAGCTGTTCAGAGAAAAACCACAAGCCTGTCTCTGCCTCGGTGCGCAGGCGGTTTTGTGCGTGGCTGGATTCTGGGAGTGCTTCTCACCCTGGTGTAGGAGGGAAAGCCAGGGTGCTCCCTGGGCCACCCGTGGGGCTGACGACAGGGGCTCTGGGTGGGTGCCAAGCATCCCACTGGCAGCTTGGCTCACTACAGAGTTGCGCCAAGCAAATAATCAGCCCAAGGGCAAAAAAAAACCCCTGCTCTCCATCAGCTGCTCCACGTCTGGGCACTGTCATTGCAAATCACCTCTCCAAGTGAGCAGTGCATGGCTGTGCTGTTTTGCAATCCCAAAGACTGAGGAAAGCATCGTTTTGTGGGGAGGGATAGTAAAGAAAGTACATTTTCACTGGCAACGAACCTGCTTCCAGCAAGTCTCTGCCTGGCAGCCCCGCGGGACTAAAAATACCCAGCAAGAGGCTAGAGCTGCGCAGTGTCTGTTTTCTCAGCTTAGCAGCTGCCTCCTCGCATCCTCACTCCTCTGCCCAACGATTATCCCATCAGATAAGACCCTCTAAACCCAGGCAGCAGCATTTATGTACTTTTAGCAGATACAGCTGAAAGGTCGAGATTCATGGGCAATGTTTCGCTGCTACTTGCGATCAGGCTCGGACCCCTCCAACATCCAGCACTGAAGGGCTGCTTTTGGTCTGCCCTGCTGCTGCTAAAGTCACAGGCAAAATGTGCGATGTGTTTGGGTGGCAGTGCACACCGACGTCCCCAAGGTGCTTAGAAGTGGCCAGCTGGGCGTGCAGGTCTGCCAAAGAAATGCTGAGCTTCACCCTGAAGGGACTGTGTTGTGTGTGCAACCGCCAGCTGTGCTCCCGGAGAAGAAGGTGCATGGAAATGAGGAATTTTCTGTTCCTTTTGAAGAATGGAGAAAACCCAGTGGTTTGGGGTGGTGTGGAAATGAGGGGCTGCTCGTGTCTGTCCTGAACAAAGCCATCGCTAGAGGGTTGTGAGCTGACACTCAGTGTGAGCTTCCTGCAGACGAACATGCACCTGCGTGTATGCACATCCCTGCATGCTCACCCTTGCCTGTTGCTCGCTGAACACACTTCCAGCTCCAAGGGGCTTGAAGATAGCAGGTACCAAACCTAGTTTGGCCCTGGCTTCCTCACTCAGCATCACAAATACAACCTTTGTAACTGCCCTGACCCCAGGTGACAGTCCTTCCCATTAGCTGTACTGCGCTGGGGGCTGTGGTTTTGCTGTTGCTCTGGTTTTGAGTGAGAGCCAGGATGGCTGAATCCAGAAATAATCGCTCCTGAGTCTGTGGGGCGGGAGAGTGGCCCGATGGGCAGCTCTGCGGCGGGGAGGCACGTGCAGCATTGATGCTGAGCTGGAGGCAGGTCAGTGGCACAAGCCTTTGGGCAGCTCCTTGGCTGGACGATGGATCCAAAGGATGTGACTTCCCCTGTCCTCAGCCACCATACCAGCTGCTCCAGCAGGATTTGTTTTGCTGAATCCCATGCCAAATCATGCTGGGCTGAAGAAGTGTCAGTGTGTGTCTGTAGCGGTTATGGACGTGGCTGGTGCCTCTGCTGTGCAGGGAGTGATTTCCGCTCAGGAGATGGTCACACGTGGCTGAAATGTTTCCAGAGCCATGCTCGGAGCTGGCAAAGCATCAGCATGGATTTGCCTGCTGGAGACCCGCTGGCAGGGGGATGCTGATGGTGCAGTAGTGTCATGGTGCATGTGGAGAGCCCTGAAAGCCCCGGGCTGGCTGCCCACCACCTGCCTGGGCGCTTCAGAGGGGCTTTGGTGGTGCTTCGTGGTGGTAGGAAGTCTCATCCCTGCTTGTAGAGCTTCTCCAGCTGCAGAGGTTTGTAGCAGAACTTTTGCCGCGGTGCACACCCTCTGTGACACCCGTGCCTTGTGGCCCGGGGTGCAAGGGGAGAATGCGGCCACCCTCCAGTGGAGACTTCCACCAAGTCCTGGGCATGGAGGAGCTTTGGATCACCAGGAGACAAGCATTACCTGTCCTGGGAGGCCAGTTTTGTGCTGCATCATGCCTTTGCTGAGTGTGCTGAGGAGGGCAAAGCACAGATGCTTTTGCAGACCAGTGGGTGGGGATGAGTCTGTCCTGGGCCAATGCTGGTGCCATGCCAGGTCCCCCTGATCCCTCCCCAGGCAGAGGTGTCCAGGCTGTCCTTATCACCCCCAGTCTCCCTTCCCAAGCGTGGGGGATGTCACGGGATGTAACTGAACACAGGAGCAGGTTGCAATGGAAGCAAAATAGTGCATGGGCTCACCCATACCCCGAAAACCACCTGGACACGTGCTCAGCCCTGGGGGAGGCAAGAAGAAAATGAATCCCTGGGTGATGCATGGGGTAAATCTGTGCCTTCTCCTGCATCGTGTGGGTCCAGCCCCTTGGATTCCCTGCGTGGGGTGCAAGGAGCCACCACTGCCCCCTGTGACCAGCGTCTCAGAATCTCCTCGTGGTAAGCGAGTCTCTCCTTGCAGCTGGGATAAATTTGCATCCCATCATCACTTCCATCAGATTTATGTCTCGGTCAGTCCCTGCAGCATTTCGCCTCCCTGAGCGCCTGCAAAGCTTCGCCCACGGGGCTCTTCCCTCCGTGCCTTGACTGATATCCCTTAATGCACCCATTAATTCATTCACTTCCTCTCTGGCAGCCAGGGGACGAGCCACGGCGCTGCTTTTGCCTTTCGCGTCACATCGCACTCAGGGGCCATCTGGCTTTCCGCAGCACGGACACGCTTTCTCCGTGCTCACCCCACAAGCAGAGGCAAAGCAGTGAGATGGGGTACAAAGCCACTTAGGATTTAGCCATGGAGTAAGACTGATTTCTGCTCTTCTTGGCCCAAAGTCCCAGGAGCATCTGCAGAAGGGCTGGCAGCGTGGCCCTGCTGGGTGCCGCTGGGACTGCCAGCTGGGGGAAGGAGGACTGAACAACATTTTACACGTTCAATTATGGGAATTATGGGAATGGGGCTCGTGTCCGACTCAACCCAAGGTGAGCGGGGGGCTGCAGCCGTGCCTCGCTGCCTTTTCCTCCTCCAGCCTCCTTTTTGCCAGGGTGCTGCAGGGACGGGGTGTCCTCAGCGCACAGTCATCTTGGTCACTCGTGTGCTAGTGGCCAGGAAGGAACACGAGCGAGCCTTGAAGGTTCAGAGCAGCATCATGTGCCTGTAACAGGTTTTATCCCACCTGGGGAATGCAGCTTACATCTGTAAAGGCAAAGGCGGTGGGATAGCCACCTGTGGGATACCCCAGCCCATGTCCCGGCACGCGGGAGCCAGCTTTCAGCGTAACCCGCAGTGCGCTGGATGCACATTGAGGGGCTGGTGCTTTTGCCAGAGCTTCTCTATTTTTAGAGGGTTTTTGTGTCAAACTTCCCATCAGCTGATGAGCCAATGTCATCCCAAGAACGGAACTACGGTTCCCCTGGCCTCGGCAGCAGGTGTCTGCATTTCTGGGTGTGCACGAAAGCATCTCCTTGTGCACGCTGCCTTTGAATGGGGGCGAACGGCCCCGCTGTGCAGCTGGGCTGTTTGATGCATGGGCTTTTATTCCAGTTCAAAAGTCCAGAACAAGCTGCTCTGGCCCCAAACTGCATGCAGGTCCTTTTTGTCTGTGTGCGTATTTTGGTTTGAGAGGGAGTGAGGTAAGGATATTCAGACCTAGTCTCGAGCGTTTTATCTACTGTGAAGTTGTAAAACTCACTGAGTTAAGGGGGACTGTCCCATAACCAGCGTTACACAGGTGGCTCTTGCACCAAGCTCACCACATCATGTTTTGCTGCTCTGCCCAACGTTTATCCCCTTGCAGACAAAGCCTTGCAAAGGTTGCGGTGAGAGGTGGGCAGGTCCCCAGGGTGGCTGCGGTGACAGCGGCACGCCAGCCCTTGCTGCTGGGGACCCTTGTCCAGCCATGCCAGGATGAAGCACACCCGAACGAAGGCCTGCGTCAGCAGAAATCCCTGTCTGGCTCCTCGCCTGTGGCAGCAGCTCCTGGCACTTCCCGGCACGCACTCCTCCCATTATTTCAAGTCTTCAGGTCTGCTTGTAGCCTGTGGGCTGGGGGACATCGCAGCCTCTCGTGCTGGCGGGTTTGGGCTGCGGAAGTGGAGGCAAGGCTGCAGGTACTGGCAATACCCCCAGGGCTGCAGCCCTGGCTCCAGCCAAGCTGTAATCCAGCCTGAATCCAGGCTGCCGTCCAAGCTGGCAGCTCTGCCTTTCCCCTCCAGCCTCTCATCCCTGGCATTGGCCAGGGAATGACACTTGCGCTTGGGCAGTAATTCGGGGCTGCCGCTGCCCCCATCCCCGAGGTAGAGGTTTGACGGACGGAGGATGCGCTGAGGGTTAGCGCTGAACGGCCGGTCCTGCTGCACCTGTCCCCATTGTTGCTTTGACTTTGCCTGATTTTCTGCTAACGGGGACTTTCTGCGGCTGGGGGACACTTGAGCCGTGGGGTCCCACAGCAGCCAGGCTCTCCGCAGAGGGGACGGGGTCTTGGCCCAGACTATGCAAATACCAAAGGGTGCTGCAGGATTTTGGATCCCAGGCACTCTGTTCCCTGCTGCTTGGTACCATACTGGGTGCTATATAGCAGCCACGTGGGTGCAGGGTGGTACACAGCCTGTTCTGTGGGTGCTGAGCCC
This sequence comes from Chauna torquata, assembly GCA_013399475.1. Taxonomy (NCBI): domain Eukaryota; kingdom Metazoa; phylum Chordata; class Aves; order Anseriformes; family Anhimidae; genus Chauna; species Chauna torquata. Next base: position 107,898 of record VXAL01019219.1, read on the forward strand.
ACCTTTTGCACCCACCAGGGTTTGACTGGGAGCAGAGAGTGCTGGGTGGGTGCCCTGTGGGCTTTGGGGGCAGCAGGAGGGATCTGATCACTGTCCCCTCTCCTGCAGGTCACCACTTTGTGTTTAAAGAGTCGCAACACCAAACAGAGACACATTCCTGCATCAGCTGAGACCATCTCACTTTGCCTCAGGGAGACAAGCTCTTCTTCATCTGACTCCTCCTCAGCATGCCCAGGCAGCCCAAATATCCCCTGTATCCTCCCTGTGCTGCTGCAAGCTCAAGCGCACCGCTGGGACGTGTCCCCTGGGGTTGCTTTGTTCACCTCTGAGCATCTCGGTGGCTCGTCGATGCTCCAGCCCCTCCGAAAGGCATCAGAGCAGCAGCACAAGGGGCCACGACGACACTGGCAGTGCCAAGCAGCCGAGCAGGGGAATTTAAGACCGCGAGGACCTTGTGAGTGCCAAGGACATCCCTTTGTCCCTGCAAGAGCAACGCCAGCTTCTGCTTAGCCCTTGGTGGGCACCCAAGAAGGGATGGGGCATCCCTCCACCTTCACCACCCCATTGCTCTCTCCAGTGCTGGCTTCCCCAGAGCGCAGGAGCCCATAGCGATGTGATCGGGCCCCTGCAGCTCGACAGAACCCATCACCTGACCCACTGGGAACCTTCAGCACCCTTGCCTGTCCATCGCGCCCCGCCATGATGTGCGAGGTGATGCCCACCATCAGCGAGGGGGACCCCCTGGGCCCCCCGCAGGGTTCTGAGGCAGATGCTGACTTCGAGCAGCTGATGGTGAACATGCTGGATGAGAGGGACAAGCTGCTGGACACCCTGCGGGAGACCCGCGAGACGCTCTCCGTCACCCAGAGCCGCTTGCAGGAGGCCCTGCGGGAGCGCGACCAGCTCCAGAGGCAGCTCAACTCGGCCCTCCCGCAGGTAAGGATCCGGCCCCAGGATAAGCAGGAGCCTGTGCTGACCTGTATGAGGGTGATTGGCTACTCAGATCTTGTGTTTAGCCCGTGCTCCTAGGAAGACCGACTTTAAGGGGATAGCGGTGATGGTGCTGGGTGTGTTACATCTCACGCCAATAGTAAAACCTGTAGGCTCTCCCAGGCCAAGCCTCAGCCAGTTTGGGCACCTCACCTTCTCCTTTGTACCCTTGTTGGTCTGTGACTCCTTACAGGGAAGTATGGGAGTGTAATCCCTGCTGCACAGTGTACAAAGAAGGGGCAAAACCTTCCCGAGGACACCCCGGGGCAATGGAGGCAGACGCAGAGCCCACACTCACCCATTGGCACTGAGCAGTGCGTGGGGAAGGGGCAGCACGTTTCAGGTAGCAAGTCTGGCCTCCAGCCATCCCCATGGGACGCAGGGCAGTCCTCGGTTTCATGAGTCCCCACTGACACAGAGTCCTTGAACAGGGCTGTTAACCGCATTCCTTTCCCACTGACGGAGGGAAGCCCTGCTCCCTGCCCCTTCCCTCGCCGGGAGTGCTCCTTTCCAGCAGCCCCATCACCCTGGGGTGCACAGACAGGTGTTGGGACTGACTTTGCTCCAAGCTTGGTCCTGAGAGGGGACACTGGTGGCAGAGCTGGGTGCGGAGCAGGGACCAGGGCATCATGATGGGACGATCTGTTCCCTGAGCAGATGAGCAGCACGTGTGGAGGCTGCCAGAGGTCTGTGCTCAGCGAGCAGCCCAGGGCTTGGGGGGAATCAGGGCTTGCTCTGGCTCCACTGGGGTTCCTGGCTCTGCCGAGAGCTGGGTGTTGCGGTGCTCCCGGCTCCTCTACCGGCAGGACCCGCTCCAGAGACCTGGACTTGAGCTCAGCCTCTGCAAGGAAAGATGCCCAGGTCAGGAGGGGAGCGGAGGAACAGTGTTGCAGGACTGCATGGGGTGGCTGAGCTGCCCACCTTCCCTGGGGGGTCTTGTGGGGCAGCATGCAGCATCCCACACCTGGGGGAAGCAGGATTTGGGGGGCTTTTGCCCCTCTCTCTTGTGGATGTGATGTGGGGGGAGCCAGCCAGAAGCCCAGCAGCCAGGGGAAGCAGGAGGCTTCAAGCACCTGGGTGCTGGTGTTTGAGGCACCCCAGGGAGATAGGAGGTGATCGATGGACTGAAACGGGTGGCACGAGCTTGGGCTGGTGGCCAGCCAGCTCTCAGCATCCCTCCACTCCAGACAGGGGAAAGCAGCTTGGCAGGGAGGCAGCCCATGACCCTGTGCATGGAGCTGCACTCTCTGGGCTCTCCACAGGCTTCACAAAGCAAAAAACCCTACAGCGCTTCCCCAGGAGCTCCTGGGGTCCCCGTGGGTGATTTACTTCTTGTCACCAGAGATGCTCTGAGACATGCCGAAGTGTCGGGCACCATGTGCTAGTGGCTTGTGTCCCCTCTGCTCCCTCCAGCACTCGCTGGAGAGAGCAAGCCAGGTCACCCTGAGCACACTGCCCGCCCTGCCGCCTCGGATTAAGGGACTGTGCGGATTTACTCTCCGCTCCTGCTCCAATAAAGGGTCCTCAGAGCCACGCACGGGCAGCGTGCAGACGGAGCGAACTGGGTCAGTGCAAAGACACTCGGTGGCAGCGCTGCACCCGCAAGCCCGCTGGGTGCCCTGCTCCGGCTCCCAGCCCCGCAGCGAGGGATGTGATGAGCTCAGGCAGCAGATGGGGAATTTCCCTGCGCTGCCGCTGCCCACCGCTGCCCGGCCTTTCCCCGCACAGGCAGGGGGGCTCCGCGCCTGGGCACGGCCGCCCTCGCAGGAGATGAGGGCTCGGCATGAACACGGGGAGCAAACCCAAAGGCGCTCACCTGCCCAATGGGATTAATCCCAGCATGTGCATGTACCAGGTAAGCGGGACGCGGCGGGTCTCTTCCCCAGGGTGCTGCGTGGGGACAAGGGGAGACTGCTCATGTGCCTGTCCCATCCCACTCCTCCTTTTCTGTGAGCCAGTATCTTCTTCCTGAGGTCTGCTCTGCCCAGGAGCTTATGGCAATTTGTCAGAGTCTATTGGGAAGGGACAGACCAGACTGATTGCTTGAAGAAACCCTTTTTTGGAGCAGGGTTGGGCACCCTGGGTCCTCAGTGGCCCCCCATGAGGCCAACAGCCCTTTCCTGGCATCTCCAAAGGGCCAAGCCCTGGCTATGTGGAGGATGTGCAGCCTGCGGAAGTCGGGTTGTCCAGTGACCAGGGCAGGTGGCACTCTGCATCTTTTCAGGGCACTGGGGCAGCTGGATGCCACTGGGATCGATAGTGCCAGCTGGCTGTGGGGCAGACTCACGGATGGAGCAGGCAGGGATGCTCCAGGGTTGCTCCTGCCTGCAGCTCCTGTCGCCCCCGGTGCCCATGCAGGGCTTGGCTGCCATGTGGCTGAGCCGCCCCTCTCCTAATCCACGGGAGCATCCCTCAGCCCCCAAAAAGGCAGAACTCCAGGGCGATTTCCCGGGGAGACTAAGCTGCCTTAATGCTTCTTTACATGATTTATTTATTCATGTGGGAGCACTGGACTTGACTTAATCGGGCTGAAAGCTCTCGGCTCCAATCCCTCTCCCCTCCCAGCTGCGCGGGGGTTGTGCGGCTGGGCGCTGGCACCGAGGACTGAGCCCTGGCCAGGGCACGAGTGCCCTCAGCAGCACCCCACGGCCCTGGCACGGCTGCCAGCTCCCTCCTGCTTGGCTGCTGGATGTAGGTGAAGCCTGGAGATGCCACATGCAGGACTCCAGATGCGTCCAGATGTGGTGCTGGTGCTGGGTCCTGCATGAGACTGCAGTTCTCCCCACCCTGCCCAGGGCTCGGGGGTTTGGCAAGAATCCCTGTCCCCAGCTGGGTGACAGGTAGAACAGGCTCCCAAATTTCACAGAGGCTGCTGTGCAGAGGGCTACTGATGTCCTGGGAAACCTCCTGCAATTCTTCCTTCCATGCCCCATTCTGCTGCACTCTCAGTACATCTTGGGGCTGCCCAGGGAGCTGAGAGCCGGGCATTTTGGGTGGGCAAACCCTGTAGGACCCTCGAGCTCCCTGGAGGTCCCCTAGGAGCTGGGCAGGGTCCTGGCATCAACCATCACCCCAAATTCCTCCCATTTCACTTACAAATCTATCTAGAATTCACTCTTGCAAAGAGCAGCATGAAAACGCGGACCTCAAAGGCTCCAAGCAAGGGAAAAACACCCACTGGGTGAGGGCTTTAAAATGTTTTAAGATTTTGGGAAAGGATGGAGGGAGCTGGCAGCTCAACTTTGAACCCCTGGAGATGGCCACCCTCCTACGAGACCAGGACACTGGGATGTGGATTACACCTTGCTCGGCCACACAACACTCCTCCCCGAGCAATCCTGGGTGGAAACATGCATCATGACTGCATGTGGAGAGGGGAGGACACCGATACCTGTGAATGGTCCCCGCAGGGTCACGGTGCTGTGTCCGAGAGGGCCAGGACTTGCCACCATGGTGCCCGGCACCGTCAGTGGGTGATGATGAGTTTGCCAGGCAGGATTTAATCTTCAGAATGCCGTGCTACATGCTGCTGGGGTTGTGTTTATCCCCTCGACTGTGACTTAGAGTTTTCCTGTAGTTCCGCACCGCTCCTGGGACAGCGAGGAGAGACCTGGGGTGATGGGTCTGTCTCTGCCCAGCATGGACAGACGGGTGGATGGGGCTCTGTCCGTCGCAGCAGCACAGATTTGGTGCGGGCAGCCTTCCCACATTGCCCTCCATTGCAAGCCTTGCCTGTCAGGAGCAATCACTCCAATTAGGGGCTTTAAAATGCCATTAATCACGCAGCTGGAGCCCGTTTGTTCCTGAGGCTCGGTTGCGTTGGAGCGGTGGCCGCGCTCCGGCCACAGAATGGGATTTTGCTCACTTTGGTGAAATCTCAGTCATGCTGCAGACAGCCTGGGGAGAAGCAGAAGATGGCTCAGGGCTGAGGGCTTTCACATTTCAGCTTTTCCATGCTCTGAGCTGTCTCCCCCTGGTATAAAGGGACTGAGCTTCCTGAATGTCTCCTTGAGGCCTCCCTGTAGCTGTTTTCCAGCCAGGAGACCCTGAACTCGGCATGTGCCTGGCACCAAACGAAGAGCCCAGCCCCGAGCCACAGCACCCCGTTTTAATACATCTTGCAGTGCTCCGCGTCTCCCTCCCGGCTCAGACTGCGGAAACATCATCCATCCCCCCGCGTCCCTCCTGCATGGGGCTTGGTGCTGAGCCCAGCCGGTTGCACTCACTCGGCTTTGGGTGGTTTGGTTTTAATCCAAATTAGCCATTTCCCAGGCTGCTGGGCTTCCCGCAGGGCTCCTGGGGGCTCTCAGCGCTGTGTCTAATTATCCTTCGTTTGATTGAAGATCAGGCACCTCTGCTCCACTTTCTAATCCGTTTATAGGTGTCCCTGCTTAGTCTGAGCACTTGCTGGAGCCAGGGGCATGCGGTGCGCGTCTCCGCGTCTGGCCATGGCCAGGGGACAGGAAAATCTCTGCGTCCTCATCACCACCGCTTCGCTGGGGCTTAGGGCAACTGCACCTGCGGATCGGGGTGAAAGCTGTGCTCTGTGGCGTGGCTCTGTCTGCAGCCGGGACATGGGGACATTTTGTCCTCAGCACCCCCAAACTAGCCTGGTGCCCACTGGTGGCCCAGAAGCAACCACAGTGCTGGTTTGGACATCTGGCACAGCAGGGGCTGATGGAGGTAGCTTCCCAAGGCATCAAAATCAGGCTTGCGGGTGCCCCCAGCCCTGCAAGCTCAGCTAACCCTTATTGTGTCCTGCTGTCCTGTCTCACCGCAGGGGTGCTGCTATTTTTGGTGGTAAATGCTCTTTTTTTGCGGCCTTTCCCCAAGGAAGGACATTCATTGCAGGCTCTTGGGATGCTCTGAGCCTGGCAGCCTTGCTGGTGCGCAGGGCGCAGGATCCGGCCAGCCTTCCCCGACAAGGGGACGGCTCGGAGGGGGCCAGGGCAGGAGCTCTGTGTTGAGCCCCAACCAGCCTGGGACGGAGCCATCACCGGGCTTCGACCCGCTGACCATCGATTGCGTCAGGGTGGCCGAGGTGGGGGCTGCGCGTCTGCCTCCTGCAGATTTTCTCTCTCTTTTAATCTCCTTGCCTTTCGGGATGAAAGCCTGATTGCAGGCGCAATCTGCACAGCTTCGCCAGCCCAGGAAGCAAAGCGGGGTGAGGAGGGCTGAGCACTGGCGATCTGTGTCCCTGTTGTGGCATCCATCTTCCCTGGCTGCCCTCGATGCCTTGTCCTGTCCACCCCACGCTGCAAGAAGCACCGCTTGCTGCCTTGTAGCCTGCGTTTGCAATTTGCTGAGCATCTGTAATGCTGCTGTGCTGCCTACTCCACATGCCTGCGAGTTTCCGAAGGGCTGCAGCAGGCAGAGCGTCTTCCTCCGCAGCCCCCGCTTCCCCCGTTAGCTGTGGGGCAGAGCGAGAGGTTTCCAACCTCTGCAGATTTGGAGGCTTTGGATGTGCTGGGTCCCTACCCCGGTGCTGGGGGAGCGTCCACAGCATCACCTACCAAAGCTCAGGCTGCAGAAAAACATCCCTGGGGCCTTCACAGACTGCAGGAAGATTTTTGCTGCTCTCCACGAGCCTGGCTGCCTGTCCCCAAACCCAAAGCAGCCATCAGTATATGGGTACCTCATCTGGGTACCTCTTGCTGCTCCCCTTTCCGCTCGCCGGCTTTCCCAGCCCCAACGTAATCCACAAGGATGCCCACGAGCTGCTCTCTCTTGCATGCAAACGCTTGCATAACCGGGCCATGCACGCATGTGCGTGTGCCGCTGCGCTGCGCTGAGCCGTAATCCCCACAGGCTGGGAGAGCACGGCTCCAGCAAAGCCTTGGCCGGCTACCGCGATGTCCTGGGTGGAGCTGGCTCTGCAGCGGGGTTCTCTGTGATTTGGGGAGCTGTGGGGTGGGCTAAGAGCAAGCGGCGGATGGAGCCTGGGCATTGCGCAAGCCGGTGAGGGAGGTTTTGGTGTGATGTGACCGTTCTGGGGGACAGGGATAACGCCAGGGCTGGAGCAGCCCCTGGGGAGGCAATGGGGCAGGAGCGGGGCTCAGGTGCTGTGGTGATACTGGGGCGAGGACATTGGGCAGGAGCAGCCCAGAGGGGTGGCAATGGGCAGAAAAGCGGCCGTTCGTAGGGACACCTGACTTCAGCTGCTGCGCCTGCTCTTTCCGTCCTTCCCCACTGCGGCATGCTTAGGTCCTGTCCCACTGGGGGGTCTCAGTGTCTCTGGTGACACCACTGTCCCCAATACCCCAGGCTAAAAACCACGTCACTGCAAGCAGCTTGAGGCAAGGTGTGAGAAGGGAGGGGGAAAACTTAGCTGGGACAAACATTAAAATGCTCTGCATTTTGTGGTGGGACACCAGCTGTTGCAAGAGGTTTCCCTTTGAGCTGAACAGAACATTTAATTCAAACTCAAATGTCTTGCTTCAGTTTGAAGGGTTTTTTATTTGTTTAACTTGGAAATTAGAGTGAAAGAATTTCATGCTGTGAAACTGCTCTCAGCTCCCAGTCAAAATTTGTTTTGTTAATGCTCAAGCAAATCTTCCTCAGCTTCTTCTGCAACCCTTTTCCTTTTTAAGTTCTTCTCAACAACACTGTGAAACGGGTGTAAATTCATGAAGTGTTTCCTCATTTGCATTTTTCACCCTGAAAAGTCCCAGCTGCAAAATGTCGCTTAGCCCTGGTGCAAACCAGTGACTGAAACAGCAACTGGGAGCAGCAGGAGAGTGCTCCTGGGCTAACCCAGGTTCTTGTTTTTCGTTTTTTTAAAGAGAAAACGAACCCTTCTGCACCCTAGGAACTCCATAGCGGGTTTCCTTTCTGCTTCAACACAGTCACAAATGCAATCGCTCTGTGTCTGAGGAGTCCCTCATATCCCCAAGGATATGCGGGGTTTGCAGCACTGCTGTGGCATCACTGTGCACGGCTTTTCATTGCTGGATGTCACCTCCTGGGACAGACTGGTAACTGGAGCAAGGACCAGTGGCACCTGCCAGACTGGTAGCAAGTGGGATACATCTCCTGCTGTGCCCCATCTCTCTTGGCTGGGACATGGGGCTTGGGGGTGGCTGACTGAGGCTTTGCGGTGGGTTTCAGCCTGATGGGACACCCCAAGGTGGGTGCTCTGGTGGGTTGCATCAAGGGGATGGTGGGGATGGGAGCATGCTGGTGGCCTTGGCTGGAGTGCTTTAAATGCCATCGAGCACCTCTGGAGCCAGAGAGCAGTTTCACATGTCACTGGATATCAAACCAAGTGGAGAAACACCAGGATGCTGCTTTCCTTGCTTCTGTAAAGCACTTAGGGAGGCCAGGAATAAATCACTTCCCAGCCTGCCCGTGTTCTCCACTGGTTGCTCTCTGTTCCCCATGCTGTCCCCATCACTCACTGGTTGGGTTGGGATGGGAAATGCTTCATGCTGGAGGTCCTGGCAGTGGGGTCAGGATGCTGGCTCTGTCTCCATCCCACACTCCCAGCTAACGTCCGTGCCCTGATTTCTGCAGGAGTTTGCAACGCTGACGCGGGAGCTCAGTGCGTGCCGGGAGCAGCTCCTGGAGAGGGAAGAGGAGATCTCAGAGCTGAAAGCTGAGCGCAATAACACCCGGGTAAGCATAAAAAACCAGTCCAGCTTCCAGTCCCCAGAAACATGGGATGCCCAGATGCTGCTGGGCTGCTATTGGCATCACCAGCCCCCAGGGTGGTAAGAGCCTCACACTTGCCCTCTTGCAGCTCTTGCTGGAGCACCTGGAGTGCCTGGTGTCGAGGCATGAGCGGTCCCTGAGGATGACCGTGGTCAAGCGTCAGGCCCAGTCGCCGTCTGGGGTTTCCAGTGAGGTCGAGGTGCTCAAGGCACTCAAGTCACTCTTTGAGCATCACAAGGCACTAGATGAAAAGGTGAGACGGGCTGCTGGGACCTCTCTCCCCCGGCTTGCTCCAGGAGCATCACCTGCTTAGAGCAGACCTTCTCCCAGCTCTCCTCAACAGGGCAGCCTGGCCTCCTCCCACTTGCTGGATGTCATTTTATTTTGTTAAACCATGTGGTGACATGGGATGCCTCAGCTGGAAGGTTTTGGGTCCCCAAAAGCTGCAGCAGTCTGATTTTAGGAGTCACTCGGTCTGCTGAGTGGATTTTGTGGGCTTGAGGCTATTGGGGATGGGGACCTTGCTTCTCCAGGTTGCTCACCTGGTGGTGGTGAGTGCTGGCATTCGGCACCCTGGTTCAGTCTTTGCATTACAACACATATAGTTCCTCCTGATTCATTTGCCTCGAGCATCTCCTTGCTCTGCTGAAAAACGTCTCCAAGCTACCCTGGCCATGGGTTTCCTCCAGGAATCAGATTGGCCTAGGCTATTCTTCTCCAACATGCTTTTGCTCTCCCAAGTGATGGGCCGGAGCATCCCTTAGCCTGTGCCCTGGACTTGAATCCATCTGAGCCTGGCCCTCAGCCATATAAAAGGGGCTAGGGGTTTCCCTGGCTCCTGTACACTCTCATCATAATAAATAACGACATTTCCCATTATCTTACCCATCTGCAGGTCAGGGAGCGCTTGCGAGCATCCTTAGAGCGAGTGGCAACCTTAGAGGAACAGCTTGTGGATGCCCATCGGCAGGTAAGAGGTATTTGGCAGCCTACCCTGGGCCCCTGCTGGGGCAACTGCTGGGCTGGAACTGTTTGGAGTTACACCAGATCTGTGAATTCGTGTTGAATTTGGTGAACTACGGCCCACAAATGATCATGCAGATCAGAAAAATGGCATTTGGGTATTTTTAATGTGAGGCCATTCTAAAATTCCTATTTACTTGAAGGCTTGCCTATATTTAATATTTCAGAGGAAATCTTGTAAATACTGTGAAAACTTTTTCTCGCAGGCAAGGTTTCCTCTGTTGTTTTGCTGTTTGGTATTCATTTCACTGATAAAAACAACTGAAACTTGAATCGTTTCTGCGGGCTGAGAGTGACTTTGCTTGTTGGGATTTTCCCTGGCTCAGCAGACATCCAAACATCACTGCTCTGAGCACCCATCTGGCATCCACCATCTCCTTCATCGCTCAGCCCTGGTACGGTGACTTCTCTGTCCCTGGTATTTAGCCCTGTTTATTTTGGAGAGATGTTCACCCTCTTTTCCTTCCTGACGTTTGTGCCCAGCCACAACTGCTGAAAAGAAAGAGGCATCCTTGTAGCCTCTGCCTGGCCAAATTTTGCTCCTATTTCCGTATCCCAGGATATATCTTGTGATACCTTGCAGGGAGCTTTCACCATCATCCTTCAGTGGAGCAGACTGTGATATTGGGGTTTATCCTCTGCTCCTGCTGGCTACATCTGCACCGGGCTTGGAGTCTGTCTGGCTGCAGAAAGCAGTGAAATACAAGGGGGGAGTCCTGGGACACAGGGCTCAGGTCCTGAAGGCTCACAAGCAAAACCTCGCTGCTGGGACTTGGGCTCACTGCGTGCTTGTAGCAAGCACCGCTCTCTCCAAACAAGATGTTGCTTCATCCATCAGTCCCAAGCCTTTTTTTCACCCTTTCATCCCCTGCACAGCATCTCTGCCTTCCCTTCTTTCCTTCACCCTGTCTCTCCCATTCCTCTGCAAGCCGTAGGCAGTGGCTGAGTACAATGGTGGAGGAAGCCAGTGGGAAGCAGGTTGCAGACGTGAGTGTGATGAGGCTGGCCTCACTCATAGCCAGACTGGTCCCATTGTCTCTCTATTATTAATTAACCTGTTGGTGTGCAGGTGGCGGCTCTGCAGCAAGGTGCCACGCGGGAGGCCCCAGCAGGTGAGCGGGATGAGAGGGAACCCAAGGACCCAGTGCAGAAGCTTCCCTGGAAGGTGAGAGCCCCAGAAATGCGTGCTCTGATGATGCTCACGAAGACCATGGTTTCTCCAGCACCCTTTGTTGAAGGGTGGTGAAAATTTTTTGCCCTCCCCTGGGTCTATACCACTGGGAAATGCCCTTCCCAGTAGATACAAGCCATTTTCCAGCGCAGGGGAATTTGTGCTCTCACTTGGATGCTCCTAGGAGCTCTGCTTCCCAAAGATGCTCTGCATATCCAGGGATTCAGCCCTTAGCTATTCCTGTCCCATTGCACCTGTGAGAAGCCACATCTCTGGCGAGTGGAGACTGTTCACAGGGGTCTCAGAGCCCCACGCCCCCTGTCCCAGGCACATCACCGGGTCTCTGAAGGGCCATATTCACCCATTGCATAGCCGCATGCTGTGCCAGCCTGTGCTTTGGGGCAGCCAGGCATCCACCTCCCTCTCTGCTGCCTTGCAGCGGCTCTCCAATGGCTCTGTTCACCCGGACGATGAGGCAGGGCGGGTGGTGGAGCTGCAGGAGCTCCTGGAGAAGCAGAATTTTGAAGTGGTCCAAGCCAAGGAGCGCATCTCTGCGTTGGCTGCCAGTGTCGCCGAGCTGGAGGAGGATCTGGGCACTGCCAGGAAGGATCTGATCAAATCAGAAGAGATGAGCAGCAAGTACCAGAGGGACCTCCGAGAGGTTAGACACTGCCCCCTTGCTCTTCAATGTCCATTGCAATTGCAGAGACATTCATAGCTGCTTCCACATGCTCAAGGCTGGGAAGAGTTTGTAACTCCTTTTGTAAGCACGGAAAGGAGGGTGAAGGCCAGTGTTCCCCAAAAGAGTCCCCTGCCTTTCGGGATTGTCCCCATGTCCATCAGTAGGACTGCCCTGAGGTTATAAGCAGACACTGAGATACCCAGCTGTGCTGCAGACCCAGGGCTGTGAGCTGTGTCCATGCCAGAACATTTTCCTGTAATTGCCTGACTCTCCTTTTATCGCTCTCCTACATGTTTTTGTGTGAAGCAGGGTTTTTATTGCATGCTTGGTCTTGGGGGTGTCCCAGTCTCAGAGGAGCTCTGTGTGGCCCAGTTTTTCCCAAACTGGTGGCCACAGATCAGGATGTGACAGCCCCATCGCTTCCTCAGGCTCTGGCTCAGAAGGAGGACATGGAAGAGAGGATCACCACACTGGAGAAACGCTACCTGGCAGCCCAGCGAGAAGCCACCTCCATCCATGACCTCAACGACAAGCTGGAAAGCGAATTGGCAAACAAAGAGTCCCTGCACCGCCAGGTATCGAAGCTGGACCCAGAGGCTACCACCACCCCAGGGACTTGGGAGGGAGAAGCGGGTGCTGGGAATAGGTCATGGGTGCCAGATGCCACATCCTGCTCTGTCCTGCAGTGTGAGGAGAAAGCCCGGCACCTGCAGGAGCTGCTGGAGCTGGCGGAGCAGAAGCTGCAGCAGACAATGCGGAAAGCAGAGACGCTGCCTGAGGTGGAAGCGGAGCTGGCCCAGCGCATCGCAGCGCTCACCAAGGCAAGTGTGCAGGGCATTTGGGGATGGATGGGCCAGGGGAGAGTGCAGGAACCAGAGGAAGAGGTAGGTCTGGCCACCCACCTACAGAGATGGGGCTGCTGGCAGACCCGGGGCGCCCTGCTCTCAGTCCCAGCCTCTGAGCTTTGCTGCCCTCTGCCTCCCCTGTGATAGCAGGGATAATACACAGCTTTTAAAATTCCTAACATGTCCTGCACATGCAGGGTTTGCTTCTTTCCCTCAGCTCCTCTCTCCAAGGCAGAGATAGCCCTGCTGGTTGGGGTCGCCTTTGCCTGGTGCTGGGATGGCTCTGGAACAAGGAGGAGGAGGGACCCAGGCTGGATCTGGGAGGGTGTAGGCATGGATGGAGGTGTGGATATGGCCGGCCCTGCCTTTTCCAGGTGCTGGGATGGGTGCGAAGTTGCTTATGGAGCACCTCCATCTCTGATCCCCTTGCCAGCAGTCATTTCAAGGCTTGCAGCACAGCGAGCCGTGTTGGGGAAGCAGGCAGCAGGAGGGAGCACCACATCTTGGGGAAGGATGTGGATGCAGAGAGGGAGGGAGGGATGCAGGAGGGCCTGTGTGGTTTGGGGGAGTGCCATCCAAGAGGGCTGCTCTGCTTTTCCCAGGCAGAAGAGAGGCATGGGAGCATCGAGGAGCACCTCCGGCAGCTGGAGAGCCAGCTGGAGGAGAAGAACCAGGAGTTGGCCAGGGTAAGTGCTGCTCAGCCTGGATGGGTGAGTCCTTGCAGGTCCTGATCTGGCCTCAGCTCCCTCTTACCATGGCAGCTGAGTGCCTGGGCACAAAGCAGAGGGCAGGTTCGCTGCTGTCTCCAAAGCAAGGTGGGGAGAAGGGCCTGGTTAATCCTTTCCTGGCCAGGATGTCTCCATCTAGAGTCACCCAGGAGCTCATGCTGGTCCTCTGTGATTTCCCCCTCTTCTGGGCATCCGTGTCTTGCTGCTAGCATGCCACATCCACTCCTCTCCCGGCATCACGCCTTCCTTCCTGTGTGGTGCCTGCAGCTCCAGGCACTGCCCAGACAAAGCTCCAAGCCAGGACCCCAAATGCAGGCAAACCTAAACACAGTGCCAGTGTGTCATGGGATGCACAAACTTGCTATGTTCCTCAGCTGGCAGCTGGGCTGTCCATGTGGGAGGCTGCCATGCCCACTTCTCAGGTCACTCAGATAGCATTACAGCGTGTACCTCCAGGTCTGGGTCATGCTGGGGAAGACCTTGGTATTTTCTCCCAGTGCAGAGATTTGGAGAGACCTTTGCAAATCCATGGGATCCACTGGGATCTAGAAAGTGTCCCCAGATTGTGAGCGTCCCTGGGAGTGCACAGGTCAAGCAGGTCCATCACATCCTGTCACTATCCTCTTCATCCCTGGCTGGGAGGTAGCAGAGACCAGCAGAGATGCAGCAGAGGGTCCGATCCGTGCTGTAAGGTGTGGATTTGTCAACAGAAGCTGGTCCTGGTTGATCAGCTGTAATATGAACAGCAGGAACAGGATGGCAGGAGGTTGAGGAGCTCCTCATGGCAGGAGGAGCAGATCCACTGGATCTGATGTGGCTGGTTGCTGTTTGCCTTTGCAGGCCCGCCAGCGGGAGAAGATGAACGAGGAGCACAACAAGCGGCTCTCAGATACTGTGGACCGACTCCTGAGCGAGTCCAACGAACGGCTGCAGCTGCACCTCAAGGAGAGGATGGCGGCCTTGGAGGAGAAGGTATTGGCTAGGGTAGGGGGTCCTTTGGGAGGGAGGTGTCAGGGGGGTGAGGGTTCTGCAGCCCCTCTGGTGCAGAGCCTCCGTCAGCTGCAGCGTGGTAGTTTGGAAGTGCCCATGCAGGGATGGAGAAATGATCCCATGCAGGATGCCAGCCAGGTGCCAGGGCTGATGGGAGTGCAGGGAAGCGTGCTCAGCATTGTGCCCTCGCCTCCAGCCAGCCCTCGCCCGGCAGGACTCACTCCCCACCACCTTCACCTCTGACAGTGGCAGAATTTGTCCTGCTCCATTCTCTTGCTTCCCTGTGTCTGCTCTGGCGCAGCCTCAACTGCAGCCTGCACCCAGCTGTCAGAGCAAAACCCCACTGCATTTTGCAGGAGAAAATGCAGCGTTCATCCCCTAACCCTCCACATGCTGCCTTGAAACCTTCCTGTCCCCAAGGCCCTGCTGCCAGACCGATCTGCCTTCTCCCAGCCACGGCGGAGTCTGTGAGCAGCCTCCCAGCTCCCACCCTGCTCATCCCGGCGAGCCAGGCTTTCCTTTGAACTGTATGAATGCAATTAGCTGGGAGAGCAGGTGGCCCAGAGCAGGAATAAACCTTGCAATGTCAACAGGAGATCAGCCTGTGATAATTCACCTCTGTTTGGGTTCTTGCAGGGACCAGGCTCCCCTTAGCAAATCAGACCACAGAAGGGGTGCACCCCCTGGTTAATGCCTCCAGAACCGGGTCTGTTTCCCTGCTGCTCTGCACCTCCTGTCCCCAACCAGACCCGGCTGTGCCAGTGTGTCCAGCCATTCAGCCGATGTCTGACTGGCTCTGGATAAAGAACAGGAGCTCACACATGGGACTGAGTCCAAATTCCCATCCCAGCAAGCAACAGGGACCAGAGCGGTGGCACCTTGTGGGCATCGTCTGTTTCCCAGCCTGCTGCCAACACTAGCACACCCAGAATGTTTCTCCAGGTCATCCTTGGGCAAAAATGGTGCTATTTGACCTCCCAAAAAAGAGCACAAGGTCAGCAAGCTCTTCTTTCCCCCCTGCCTCTTCTCTATCGCAGAGACAGAGGACATTTTTGCCCTCGATCCAGCTGCTCAAGGAGTTATCTCCTCTGAGCCTCACTTCCTTGTCTGCAAGCCCTGCCTATCAGATCTCTAATTGCTGCTTGCCCATTATGGCCAAGCTGCAGCCCCAGTGTGTGACCGGAGCTGAGCTACAGCAGCCCTGCTTGAGGAGCAGGAGTTTGCAGAGAAGACCAGTTCGCAGGCCGGTAGGTGAGGAATAGGTTGGGAGCCATCACTGTCCCTCCTGCCAGGCATCTGTCCCACTGTCCATGCAACGATTCCACGCTGGCCATCCCTGCAAGGCCGCACAGCCATTTCCTGAATGATCTCTCTCTTTCTTTCCTGTTTTTGTTCCCTTTTCTTTTGTTTCATTTTTCAAAGAACACATTGTTACAAGAGCTGGAAAATACCCAAAAGCAGATAGAGGAACACCAGCACGACAAGGTAAATGCCGCTGCAGGGAGCCTGCCCTAGTGACTGCACTTCCTCACTCCTAATCCCTGACTAGTGGCAGTCGCGCCACCTAAAATACCCTAGTTTCGGAGGAGCTGGGATCCCAAAGCACCCAGCAGCTGGAGGCCACAAACTAACCCACGCAGTGGCTGGATGGAAGCTGCCACCCACCTCCCCGGAGACCCCCGGTTCGGTTCCTTAACAGGCATGTTCACTCCCGTCTCTGTATTTCTATCGCGCTCATCCATCCCCCCGCCGAGGACAGCAGCGAGGCTGCGGTGGCTTCGTCCACATTTCTAGAGGAGGGTTTGCCCCTGTGCTGCTTGGTGCAGCCTGGCCACAAGGGACAGTGCTGCTGAGGCAGCCACATCGCCCGAGGCTTTCCCGACTCCCTCACTCGATCAGTGGGGAGATCTGCTCCATGCCCAGCTTGCAGAAATCCCTGTAGGTCTTCACACCTCCCCTGCTCTCAGATAAAGCATCTAAGTAGTTCTGCAAGATGAGTCCACGTTAGTCTGTGCCACAAAGCTGGAGGGCTGCAACTTTTTGAAGCAACAGGAGATTTTGGGATGTGCCCCATGTCTCGTGCATGGTTGGAGGGGCTGGGGGGCTGCTTTCCCCCTTGCTTGCAGCCTCTGCTCTCCTAGATGCTCCCTGCCCGCTGCGAGGATAAGCAGGCACTGCTTGTGCTCTCTGGCCACAGCTGCTCAGCTCTGGGCAGAGGCAGAGCGAGAGACCTGCATGATGCTGCTCGCATGTTGCCCACCCCTGTTCAGCCCGTTTGCCCGTGGGACCAGATCCTGCTGCGCCTGGAAGATCCCCATCCCCACCCACAGCCTCCCACAGCATCTCCTGCAGGGCAGCACGGCCACATAGTGCAGGTGCAGGTTCCCGTCCCAGGGCTGGCAGCAGGAGGGACAAGCCCAGCATCATATTTGGCTGGCGGGTCCCTCGCTGCCAGCCCTTTGCCACGGTGAATGTGTACGTGCGGCCTGGAGCAAAGCCAGAGAGCATCCTAGTGGAACCGATTCTCCTTCATCTCGCAAACCAGCATTTCTTCAAGCACGTGTGTGTCTGTCTGGCCCGTGATCACTCCCTCCCTTCGCAGCATCACCCTGGCATCATCATTCACTATCGCCTGCATGAGCTGTTTCTTTACTGGTGTATCAAAGGTGCTTTGAAGCTGGGATGGGGATTTTTAAGGGGAATATAAACCTGTAAATAGCTACAGGTGTGGTTTGCCCCAAAGCTGACTGTTCTTCAGTACAAAACCAACCCCTGCCCATCTCTTGTCTTGCCCCAAACAGCGACGGTTGTCAGATGAGATCGACAAACTGCGGCTGGAGGTCGATCAGCTCAAGACCAGAAGTGGGACATTCGTGGAGAGCGTGCACACAAGGTAAGAGCCTCCTGCCGAAACCCTGCCAGCCGCTGCACACCCCACTCGCATCCCACACCCACATCTTTAAGGCATTTTTCTTTTAGGGCCCCAAAATGCTGTTGGCATTGGGCATTTCAGTCTCACCAAGCTTCGGTGCAGAGCTGCGGGGTGGTTCATTACAGCAGGGTCAGCTCCAGCTGCATTGTCCCCACAGCAGATCTGTCCTGGGGTGAGACAGGCTGTTGAGAACAGCTCAGCCCAGCCCAACCAAATGGCCCCAGATTTGCTCTTCTGATGGCAAAAAAACACTGGGCATTGTTTCTTTTTCTGTGCAAAGGGCTCAGGGCTTGTGCAACCTCTCTCTCAGCTGAGTCACCCTGGGGCAGCTTTATCTAGTTCCATCCTCGCTGCCCAGCTCAAACTGCTGCAGACCATGCGGCATTTTCTTCATTTTGGCTCATTTTTAGTCCTGCAAAAGTCCCTGTGAAAGCTCAATATTAAGCTTTTCCCCCCCTCAATGTGCTGGGAATGGGCTGGTGGGGAAGGAGGAACCTGTTCTCCATGATGGCCATCAGTGCAGAGACCCCCACATAGCACCTTGCTCTGCCGTGGTGCTTTTGAGGTGTCACAGGCAAAGCAGAATGCCCCCATCCATTTTTTTCCTTCCTTTCTACCTTGGCCTTCCCACACCCTTTCATTTAAAGTCAGCCAGGAGTTGGGGGGATCCCAGCCCAGTGCATCAGGAGGCGAGGTAAGTCCGTCAGGTCTCAGCCGCTGGCGCCAGCCAGGGGAACCAGCACAGCTGCAAGAAACCAGGAATGGTCCCAGGAGGTAAGAAAAGGAGGGTGCTGGTGCGGTGTGCACCCCACCGTGCTGCTGCAACCACCTGGGAGACCACGTCCTCTCCTGAGCACTCATGACCTGGGTTAGGTGTGGCAAGGGATCACTGGGAGCGACCACCAACTGCAAAAATTCACCACTCAGGGAGGATGGAAAAGATGGGAAGGAGCCAATGTAACAAGCGTCAAATCTGTTGGCAGCAGAGAGGAAAGGGCCTGGAGGCCTCATATCTGCGTTGGAAGGAATAAACGGGGAGAGCGAGGAAGAACTTGTGAGGATGAAGGACAGCTGAGTGCCGGAGGAGTGTCTGGAGCGTATATGGGACCTCCTTGTATGGGTCTGTAAGAACAAGATGGGCAATTTTTTTTTTTAATTTCTTGAAGAACAATTCAGCAGAAGCTTAAGTTACAGAGGCCAAAATAATCGCCCAGTTGAAATGTCAGCTTTTGTCTAAGGTGTCTTTATCTGTTTTTAGCTCAGGAGCAGCTTGTCAGCAGCTCCACAGCGTAAATCTTCTTGAAACTTGGGCTGTGCCTTCATCTGCAAACACCAAGCTGACGCCAAGCCGAGCTGCTCATGTTAGTAATTTTGTCTGGGCTCAGCAGGATGCCGGGGGTGGGGAGCCCAGATCTATACCTCCACTGGAAGCCAGACCCACTGTGGTTGAAAATCCGATTGCTCTGGACAACTGCTTTGTCATCTTAAATCAAGCCCCAAACCTCATGCCTCCTATTGCAAAGCACACAGGGAGGAATGACACTGTGCTCTGGGAAGACGCTTTGCTCAGCCACATGGATGGGTCTTTAGGGTGAGGAGGTGTGACCAGGTGACATGGAGATACACAATGAGTACCACGAGTGGCAAAAAGTAGCCTCATGTCCAACTGCAACTGCTGCATTTCTCTGTTCTTGAGCAGCAGCACAACCTTGGAGGAGGAGGATAAAGAAGTCCCATCTGGTTTCTGATGGGAAATCCCAAGCGATACTCAGGTCCCTACACCTGGAAGATCTGTTTCAAGTGGGATTTTATTCATCAGCGTTTTTTCATGGAAACATTGAAGAAAATATAAAAAGAAGAAAAGCTGCCTGTCTAGCCCCCATCGTGGGGATGGGGAGGACAGGTGCAAGAGGACGCTGGTGCCTTACGTGTTGAGAAGTGGAAGCTGTGCTGGAAAGGAGAGGACAGGAGGGGACTGTGCAGCCCACAGCTTCACAGCAGACCCACCGCACTGGGTGGTTTTGGCCAAAACTGGCTGGATGTTCAGTGGGTACCACAGCAAAGGGGGAGGTGGCAGTGGGTAGGGCCCAGGGCTGGGCTTCCTACAGTCTGTGGGCACATCTCCAGGGCCAGGGTGGGGGGAACAGGGGACCCTTCTCCTCTGGAGCCTGCTTTTGCATCATTTCATGCAGAGCAGGGAGACATCCCTGGGGTGGGCATCCCAGAGTGTCCCTGTCCTCCTCCTCTGTCCTGAGTGAGCCTGGGCCATGAGGGGAGCAGCCAGGGGATGGGAGCATCCTTGCACAGGCAGTGTCCACTACGGAGCCATCTCTCCCCAGGTCCCACATGGGCAGTGCCACGGACCTGCGCTTCCCACTGAGCACTGTGGTGCATGCCCCCGCTGAGCCCTTCGGGACAGCCCCAGGCCTGCCTCGGGCACAGAAAGGACGATTCGCCACCCGGCGAGAGGAGCCGGCCAAGGTAATCCACCTTCCTGCCAACATAGGGACAGGGACAGGGTTAGGGTCTCCTCCTGCCCTGCACACTGGTCTCACATGTCCCTGATTTAGGGACATGGGGCAATTTCCTTCACCTGGCGTATGGATGGGGGTAATGTGAGAAGAAGGGTTTCCCACTGGGGTTGTGTTGAGGTGTGACTGATGCTTGGAGGCCTCCAGTTTGGCTTTTGAAGATGTGGGGGTGCCATGCAGGACCAGTGGACCTTGTTCCCCCAGGACTGGGAGCAGGCCCAGGCGGGCAGTGTCCTGGCCACAGGGCCTCACGCCTTTGACAGCGACCCTGAGATCTCCGATGTGGACGAGGATGACCGTGAGACCCTCTTCAGCTCCATGGACGTGCTCTCCCCCAGTGGGCACTCGGACGCCCAGACCTTGGCCATGATGCTCCAGGAGCAGCTGGATGCCATCAATGAGGAGATCAGGTAGTAGCCACGGCCAAAAACCACCACTGCCTAACTCTGAAATTACTCCAGGGGGGCATGAACTGCCAGGCAGTGGGAGGAGGCTTTCATGCCCTAAAATTGGTGTCTTGGTCCATCTTCAGCCAGTGAAGTGGCTCCAGGACATCTAGCCACAGGGCTTGGTCCTTTCTGCATGTGGGTCTCTGTCCCTTGGCAGCACCAGTGCTGGCTCACAGAAAGGATCTTTGTTAAAAAAAACACACACACACACACAAAAAACCACCTAAATTCTGAAAGAAACTGGGACACCTCTCAGCCATGGTTTGTGTGGATCCTGATGGGTCTTGCCATTCCTAGAGATCAGGGGCTCAAGTCACAGCGCCAGGGCTGCATTTCCCTGGTGTAGGTAAATGCGATGGCTGGGAGGTACCAGATGGCCAGGGACCACCCCAGAAAGGTGGGGAGCCAGGAGCCCTAAGCCCACTGCTCCACCAGGATGATCCAAGAGGAGAAGGAGTCCACTGAGCTCCGTGCGGAGGAGCTGGAGACCCGCGTGACGAGCGGCAGCATGGAGGGCCTCAACCTCACCCAGCTCTGCAAAAGGGCCTCCATCCCCACCTCGCTGACAGCCCTGTCCCTGGCCAGCTCGTCCCCGCCGCTCAGCGGCCGCTCTACCCCGAAGCTGACCTCCCGCAGCGCTGCTCAGGACCTCGATCGCATGGGGATCATGACGCTGGTGAGGAGGCACGTGTGGCAGATGGGAGCCTGCGGTGGGGGTGTGCATGTGGCTGCCCCCCAGTGTCCAGTTTGGCTGGGTGATGTGGAATGGGATGCCTGTGTTTGCTGAGGGGTTTCTCTGTTAACTGCCTCCCTTTCTGTGTCTCTCTTGCTTTCTCCCTTGCAATCAGCCCAGCGACTTGAGGAAGCACCGGAGGAAACTGCTAGTGAGTGGCTCCCACCCTGCCATTTTTTGTCCAAGCCCCTTTTCCAGCCTGCTCCTGGCTTTGTCCACACCAGGTCAGGGTGCACCAGGTGTGGGATGGAGCTGGGGACCCCAGGGATTCAGCAGGAAGCTCAGGGGGATCCTGTAAGATGCTTGGAGACACGCAAGCTGGCGGCCTGGGGCTCCGGCAGGATGTGGGGAGGGTCCTCAAACATTGAGTGTCCCTTTTGGGGACAGGGTGTATTTGGGACATTCCCATCTGTCCTCCTCAGAGCCCTCTGCAGCAATAGCAGGTTCTGTCCCCACACCCTGACCTGGGCCATGGGGCTGCATCCTCCCTCCTCCCCATTCTCCCCATTCCCAGGATCTTGGCCCTACAGCCGCATCCTTCCCAACTGCCTGGGCAATTTGAGCCACTTTCAGGGCTCTGCTTGAGGCTAATTCTGGAGTGTGGGAAAGCCTCAGGGCCCTGGTGGCTCTTTTGGCTGTGGCTCCATGGAGCAAGAGGGGTAGGTTCTGGGGCAGGCAGCAGGACAAGGATGGAGCTGGGCTTTGGCCATCCAAACTCATGGCTCCTGTGCTTGTTCAGTCACCTGCAGCTCGGGATGAAAGCCGAGAGGATAAAACCACCATCAAATGCGAGACTTCCCCCCCATCCTCACCCAGGACGTTACGGCTGGAGAAGCTGGGCCACCCTGCACTGAGTCAGGAGGATGGGAAGAGGTATGTGGAGCGCCTGTTGGATCTCAAACCATTCGCTTGAGGATTCGTGTGGAGGAAAGCGTGGGGCTGTGGGACGGGCTGGGGTTTGCCATGGCTTGTGCACTGCTCGGGAATAACCTAAGGCTTTGCTGTTCCTCTCACTCCTCCATCCCCAGCTCGCTGGAGGAGCAGGCCAGCAACCCCAGCAGCAACAGCAGCCAGGACTCCCTGCATAAGGGCTCCAAGAGGAAGGGGATCAAATCTTCCATCGGGCGCTTGTTCGGGAAAAAAGAGAAGGGCCGCTTGATTCAGCTGAGCAGAGAAGGGGCCACAGGG
Organism: Chauna torquata; assembly: GCA_013399475.1. Classification (NCBI taxonomy): domain Eukaryota; kingdom Metazoa; phylum Chordata; class Aves; order Anseriformes; family Anhimidae; genus Chauna; species Chauna torquata. Next base: position 129,810 of record VXAL01019219.1, read on the forward strand.
CAGGGTGTGTGAGCAGCTCTGTTCCCGTGCATGCTGGGAGGGCATTCTCTAAGGCCGGGCTCTCTGCATGCCTCCTGGCACTGTCTGGCTTTGGGGTGCTGTTGGGGTTACATGCAGAGGAGCCAGGACACCCCTGCTGATCTGGGGACGTCGGAACCACTGGCTCTGGGCTTCCTGCAGCTTCAGGGTGGTCACATCCTGATCCTTTCAGCCCCATGGGCCTTTGTGGCCTGAGCATGGTACCAATGTTAATGCTCTCCAAGAGCTGGTGTGAGGATAGTGATCTCCCATCACTGTAACTTATTCCTAATGTCCCCAAATCTGTTTCCCTGCCCATGGCACTTCCCTGATTTTGCACAGCCCTTTGGTGGGAGCTGCTTTTCCACACCTAAACCCTTTACTGCATCAATGTCGAGCATTTTGAAACAGGAGGGCTGGCAGACGGGCATCCCTGTGGACTCCCTGGGGATGCAGGGGGCTATGGGGGTGGGTTGGAAATGGAGACCATCACCTCCTGTGCTGCAGTTGTGCATCCCTGACACCCCAGTGCATGGACCCATGCAGTGCCCTGGGGGATGTCAGGCTGACTCTGGGGAAGGACTCATCCCATCGTGGACATCACGCTGAGCTGTAGGTGTCTTGCTTGCTCAACAGTGCTGCTGACCGACACAGAGGTGAGCATACAGGACCCTCTGGGACTCGGCAAGCTGGGTGCTCAGGCTGAGAAGGATCGGCGCCTGCGGAAGAAGTGAGTGAACCTCCTTCTCTGTCCCAGCAAGAAAATGTCCCGCCTTGTGGCTGCTAAGCCATGACACAGGACTGAGAATTGCTGAAAAGACTTCTTGTCTTCACACTCTCATGAACCCTGTTAGCTCCTTTATTGCTTTGCTGTCAGCTCGTTCTTGCTGCCTGTGGTCTCTTCCCTTTTGAGAGCTGCTCCCTTCCCCTCAAACTCCCAATAAATCACTCTTCTGCTTCTGTTCCCTTCAGGCATGAACTCCTGGAAGAGGCTCGGAGGAAAGGATTGCCCTTTGCTCACTGGGATGGCCCCACCGTTGTCTCCTGGCTGGAGGTGAGGCAGAGCACATCCACGCATTGTCCCCACACACCGGTGGCTGTGCAGTTGCTGTTGGTCTGCAGTGTGCTCCCCTGGCAGGCGTGCAGCACGCCGCAGTCCCACCGTGCTTGGTCCATGCAGGTGGGTGGTGGTTGCAAAACAACTCACGCTCAGCAACTTCTTCAGCTGGCAAAGCCCCAAGCCCATCAACGTGCCCTGTAGAACAGGTGCTCAGAGCCGGTGGCAGCAGGGACCTCTTCCTGAGGCACAGAGATGTTTTCTCTCCTGTCTGGCTGAGTAGGAAGGTGGCAAAGGAGCAGTCTTAGAGCCATTTATGGGTCCAAGTGAGTGGAGCTGGGGGAGCAGAGCAGATCCCCAGATCACTCTCATGGTCTGCAGGGTTGCACTTTGGGGTTTCCTCAAGCTCTGAGTTGAAAGGCTCTGTGGGCGTTCTTTCCTTGTGCTGCATCCATGAGATACAGGGATGCTGCTCTACCTGCAGGCCATCTGTGCAATGTCCAAACAAAAAAGGAGCCCTACATGGGTATCCAGCTTTGATAATGAGCTGCAAACAGGGTGTCCTTGGCCCTGCTAGAGTAAGTGAGGGTAGGTCCCCTGGGCAGTCATCGGCTTTGCCCTGTTTCGGCAGCTCTGGGTGGGGATGCCGGCCTGGTACGTTGCTGCTTGCCGAGCCAACGTGAAGAGCGGTGCCATCATGTCAGCCTTGTCTGACACTGAGATCCAGAGGGAGATCGGCATTAGCAACGCGTTGCATCGCCTGAAGCTGCGTCTGGCCATCCAGGAGATGGTTTCGCTCACAAGCCCCTCTGCACCACCCACCTCACGGACGGTAAGTGCTCCATCCCACAGTTGTTTTCCTCCTTCCCCTGGCTCCTTGGGACCACAGTGACTCATCAGTCCCCAGGAAGTCCCGATATTGCAGGCAGTGTGGCAAGAAAGGGCTCACTGGCGTTCAACGCAGGCTGTGGACGGGGTGATATCATGGACCAGTAAACCCACCAGACACATCCTCAAGCACAAAGATCATTTACTACCATCAAGTGTGAAGCACTTTCCTGCCTTCAGGCCCCAGCAGATGCTCTTGTCCTCACACACAGAGGTCGTCAGCAAGAGGCTGACTCTACAGGACAGCCGGCAAAGAGCAAAGCTCAGAGACTATCTGCTCTGGAGGGGATAAAATCCCACCCAAACAGCACAAGTTTGATTTGCAGGGCCAACTCGGTTATGCACAGTTGTTTTTTCAGTCCTTTCAATGCGAACCTTTTCCTGAGACCATCTGAAATTCCTGGGGCAAGTCAGAATAACTGCAGATCCCAGTCTTGCCCTGGGTAGAACATGGAGCAGATGGCAGGATCATGTCTTGTGCTGTTCCCTAAAGCCCCCAAGGGGTTAATGGTGCTCCAGTAAGCGAAGACATGTCTGTCGAAATACAGACAGCAGAAAGAAAGGCCCCAGGCATGCCCTCAGATGGCCCTATCTTGGGTCACAGCTGTCAGAGACAAGCCTGCAGGCTCCATGAACATAAAACCAAAGTATAAAGGCAGCCAAAGGGCCAGTGGTCCTTGCTGAGCTCTCTGTGGCTGCGTGGAAAGCCCAGGGTCCCCAAGGGCAGTGGGGTGCCACCAGCCCAAGATGCAAGGATGCTGCAACATGCCCCCTGGCGCCACTCCAAGTGCAAGGGTAGTCCGATCCTACTTCATCTTGAGCCAGGCTCATTTCCAGCGTGGCTGTGAGTTGAGGCCATGGTTCCATGCTGGGTCACCCTGACCACTCTGCCCTTTTCTTCTCCAGTCCTCTGGAAACGTCTGGGTCACCCATGAGGAGATGGAGAACATGGCAACATCCACCAAGACGGTGAGGCTGCCTGCCCTGCTGCTGCTGTGGCATATCAGTTACCAAGCTGAGCTCTGGTTGTGCATTAACACGCTAAACCCCAAGAGGGAAAGGGGATCTTTGCTGTGTCTCATGTGTCAGCTCTTGGCCAGCACCATGCACCTGTCTAGAAACCATCTTTCAACCTTTAATATCCCAACAATTTCTATAGCTGGCTTAGAAACCATCAGATGGCATTTTCCTTTGTCAAGCCCTTGTGGGTTTTGCTGGGTTTCTAGCATAGCTTGTCTGTTGGTTGTGAGTTAGATGGAAAAGAAAGACAAAAACCAAGAGTGATCTCAGATAGATGCATGAGACAGAGTCACACATTGGTCAGCCTGCACCCAGAGAAGTCACCATCTAATCTCCCATTGACGTAATTATACCCAAATATTTTCCTGTTGTCACTGCCACCAGCTGATAGCTCGGGGTCCCTCTAAGGGATATGACCATGCTCCCAAAAGTTCTGGGTCCTTTGGAGACATGTAGCCATGCTCCCCTTTGTGCAACTTAATAACCCCATGTGCATGTATCAGAGCAGGGGCAGTGTTTTGGTTTTCTTGTGTGAATTAGGCATTTTATTGAAGCTCATGCCTGCTGCCTGGGAAACACAGAGCTTGTAACTGGCAGGTGCCTTTTTGGGGACAGAGAGCTCAGGATTACAGCAGGGATGTAACACTTTCCCTTGCAGGTTTTGCAAGTTTGAGAGAAACCGGTCAAGGATGACAAGATAAAAATAACTGCAAACTTTGCAGGTTGGGTTAGGCAGCCCCTCTGGGGGTTGTGACCCATGAGCTGAAGCTTAGGTGTCTCTCTGCATCTGTCTGTCTTTGGGTGACGCAAGAACTACTCGTATTTCCCAGGACAGATGTATGAGCCCCAGTGTCTGTGCCAACTCCAGCCCAAGACCTGTAAAAAAAGCCCCATCCTACATCCTCCTTGCTTGCTTGAGAGATGGGTTGAAACTCAGGCCCCACGGGGCTGGGGTGTCCCCAGCACCCTGCTAGCAAGGCTGAGCCCCCGGAGCCCACCTGGGTCACGCTGTGGTGAGGTGTCCCATGCTCAGCACACATGACACATGCTGTCACAGTGCAGCGCCGCCGGGTACTGACTTTACCTGTCCTTTCTATTGACATGCTGCGTGTGTCACGCTTAGGACACAGAGGAAGGCAGCTGGGCACAGGTGAGGTCCCCATTGCACTGTTTTCAGCGGGCGGTGTGTGGGGTGGATGTGGGAGGGAGAGATGTACACCACGGGGCACCCAGGGAATGAGCTTGCGGCATCAGTACTCATCGAGTCCTGCTTGGAGCTGAGCCTGCATGCAGTGGTTACTCCTCTGGGCCATCTCTTGAGCACGGGATGGTCCTCCTGGGACCTCACACCAAGCAGTGTCCTTCTCTGCTTCAAGGAGTGACTTTTCCTGGGACCTCCTCTGTAAGACACAGTTCTGGTATTAAAAACCCCCACCGAAGTCTGACCAACTGCCCCGAGTGGGAGGCGGGTTTCCAGCCACACAGATGATTAGGTTTCACCTTTTTTTGGCCCCAAGTTCAGGATACAGAACATTTTCTTGGACTGAAAAGGTGGGAGAAAAAAGTCCTGCTTGGATCTATCTCTTCTGGTTTTGATGACTCAATTGTTTTAGTTTTCTTCTGGTGGATTTTATTTCATTTTTGGACCCAGAATCAGCTTACAGTGAAAGCAAATGGATGTTTTGCTGCCCAAAACCAACCTTTCTTCATTTTGAAGTCATAAAATAGAAGGTTTGGTGATTTCTAAGCTTTTTAAAAATCAATTGGGAATGCACTGAAATGTATTTCTTATTTAGTTGTTTCAGCTTTCATGAATGTACTTTTCCCAGAAGAAATTGGTCAGAAAGTCCAACCATCCCTTGTGCTTGCCTCTTGGCTGCTACCCTGTCTTCTTGGGGCACATCAGTAGGACATGGACTATGGCCAACATGACTGTTCCCCCCAGCTCCTTCAATACAAACTAGGGTTAAATTCCTCTGGCCCATGTTTAGTCCTCTGGACAGTGACCCCCAGGCTGCAGCACTGAACTGTCACTGTTCTCCTGGGGTTGTCTGCAGCTCTACCAAGCTGTGGTTTCTCCCTAGCTTCTCCATTTGCTTTCACAGACACTGGCCTACGGGGACATGAACCACGAGTGGATTGGGAATGAGTGGCTGCCCAGCCTGGGCCTCCCACAGTATCGCAGCTACTTTATGGAGTGTCTTGTTGATGCACGGATGCTGGACCACCTCACCAAGAAGGATCTCAGAGTGCACTTGAAGATGGTGGACAGCTTCCACCGGTGAGTCCCCTCCTTTGGGAGGTCCTCGGGATGCATTGCCTGTGCATGGAGCAGAGGATGGGGGAATTTGAGGGATTCTCCCCTGTCTTGGCCAGCCTCAGTGCTGGAGGATGGCTCCTGGGACAGCTGGTGTGGGCAAAAGTTGTCCTTCAGTGCATTCCCTGCAGCAAAACAGGAGAGGAGCAAGCCTTCTCTTGGCTGTGGAACAAAAGCAAAAAAAAAAGGACTCATCCCATCCAATTCCCCTTTGGCAGGCAGAGCGGTCACCTGGCTGCCCAGCTTGGGGAAGGCTTGTGCCATCCCACCCACCTTGCCCAAGCACCAGCATCCTCCTCTGCTGACCACCAGTATTCAGCTCAGGTCAGGAACAGCTGCAGTGGGAGTCATGCGCATCGGCTCATTCCTCTCTCTGGCATGGAGAGAGGAAGGGACACGTGGGGAGCACATCACGGCATGGCCTTTTAATGGGCCAATCAGCACCCCAACCCTGTTGGGTACCACCATCCACCCCAGCCCATGGGGCTGTGTCCATGGGGCCTGCCAGGACCCTTCAGCCGGGAGCAGCTCCCATGGGCAGGTCCTCCCTTCCCTTCCCAGGCACCAAGTATCGCTGCTTGTATAGATGCGCTCTCAGACAGATAGAACAGCGTGAAACAGATGGAGTGGGGAATTACCATGAAAGGGAGGGACGTTCCCCAGTTTCTGGCTAAGATCTTCCCTTTGAGTTGTGTCTGTGATACCCAATGCTGCACCGAAGCATCCTTTGGGCACATGGGGAGTGAGTGGGTAAGTGGGTCCCTCTGCAGGGTCCCTCCAAGGCACCTGCCCCTGCAACGCTGAACCCTCCTGAAGGCTGGGTGATGTCTCATGTCCTTGCAGCACCAGCCTGCAGTACGGCATCATGTGCCTGAAGAGGCTCAACTATGACCGCAAAGAGCTCGAGAGGAGGCGAGAAGAGACCCAGCACGAAATCAAAGGTCAGCAGCCACATACATCATCCAGCTCCAGAAAAGTTGATGAGAAACCTCCGAAGAGGTACCCAGCAATGGTGTCTCTCCTGTCCTGTGTTCCTAACACAGCACTTGCCAAGGGAAGATCAGTATTTCTGAGCAATACCCATGCCCATAGGGCTGTTCTCTGTGGGGAACCTCCCTGCAGTATTTCCCCAACAGATTGCTCCAGATACATTTAAGCAGCAAATCCTGGTGAGGCATGAGGAGGGAGGAAGGGTGTCAAGACAGGAAAGATCTAGCCCAAGCACCAGGTCAGCTTTTTCTGCCACTTTCAGATGTGGACACTCAGGACACCCCCAGCTTGCTCAGCCTCCCCTTCCTTGTTGGCTCTCCTGAGATTTCCTGTGCATCTGGCTGCTGCTTAGATTACAACTCATTATTGATAATGCCCCTAATTACACCAGCAACCCTGGATTCTTAGGATTAATTTTCACAGTTGCTTTCTGCCTGTTATTTCAGCATTCAGTTTGGTAAATTGAAGCGAGCTGTAGCTGGCACTTGGGTACATGGTATTGCTGCTGGCCCAGGAAGGAGAGTCCCAGAATCAGCCTGGGGCTGTGTGGCAGGGCTCCAGGACATCATCAGGTCCCCGCACAACCACGAGCATGGTCTGAGCTGCCCTGAGACATGCCCTTGCTCTTTTGCAGATGTGTTGGTGTGGACCAATGACCAGGTCATTCACTGGATCCAGTCCATTGGGCTTCGTGAGTACGCAAACAACCTCGTTGAGAGTGGGGTGCACGGGGCACTCCTGGCCCTCGATGAAAACTTTGACCACAACAGTCTGGCACTTGTGTTGCAAATCCCCACGCAGAACACGCAGGTAAGGGCAGCATCTGTGGGGTATTTTGGAGGAGGGTGGCCAGCATGGGACATGGCTGCGGTGTGACTCCACCAATCCCACTAACTGAACTCTGCCTTTCAAAGCAGAGCACTCAGATGGTGTGTGGGCTTTTTCTCTGTCATTCTCAGGGTTTCCTGGGCTGGGGAGTTGAGCTGGGAACTGCTCCCATCAATGGGGAATGTTCATTTGTTATTATTTTCAGGCTCGACAAGTGCTGGAGAGGGAGTTCAACAATCTGCTTGCGTTGGGCACAGATCGGAGGCTGGACGATGTGAGTACCAAACCTCTCCCATGCCCAAACCATGCTAGGCACCTGTTCTTGTTCAAGAAAACAGGAGAGACAGGACCTCTGCTCTCTCCTGCCTTGTCCTGGGGAGTCAAGTAGTGCATCACAGACTCTCTAGAGCAGTTGCATGAGCAGTGGAATAATTTAAAACTAAATTATTTAAAATTTAAAACCGGCTGTGGAGGCGGGTGAGGTAGGGTCTTGTGCATCTTTTCTAGTGCTCGGTGGGCTGAATTTGAAGAGGACCCAACTGGCTTTCCTTGCCAGCCACTTTAATGTTGGCTTTTAGAGGCATAGATGTTCTGGGCATGACGCATCTGCAGCTGGTAAAGTTGGTGGGTTGGAGATGCCCCATTATGCAGCCAGAAAGCTGTTCACATTGAGTCACTGAAGGTGGGAGTTCATCTAGATCTGTGCTACATATAGCTTTCTTGCATGGTATATGATAGCAGAGCTGGTCAGCTGCATTTAGAGCATGAAGACCAGCAGGAACTTCCAGATGCCATTGTCTGTACAAGGTTAGATGCTTCCCTTTGGGTCTTTAGTGGGTCTTGTGTGTCGATGTCTCCAGGGCATCTTTGCAGGCAGGGTGGGGAGAAGAGACAGGCAAGCTGGAAAGAGTGAAACCCATGTCGTGGGATCCTAGAGGGCTCTCCTATGTCTTTGGCCCAATTTGATCACACACTTCTGCACAGTTTGGGTTGATTTTGGCATACTGGCACACACTCAGTTAGGTGAAAGCAGTGCTGGTATCTCACAAGGGTGGAAGGTCCTGCTGCCCCTGCTGCTGGGTTCATAACCTGCTCTTCCTTCCCAGGGTGATGACAAAACCTTCCGGCGAACCCCGTCCTGGCGAAAGCGCTTCCGCCCACGAGATGTTCACAGCATCAACATGCTCAGTGGCTCAGCCGAGACGCTGCCCGCTGGGTTCCGCGTCACCAGCCTGGTGCCCCTGCCACCTCCATCCGCCCCTGCCAAGAAAATGCCCCCAGAAGGCAGGTCACCCCCTTCTCCCTGGGGGTCCTCTTCCACCTCAGAGCCCCATTCTGGGACCTCACAGCATGCATGGGGAATGGTGTGCTATCAGGAGAGGAGAGGACTTGCTGATCGCTTGTGATGCTGAATTCATGCAGCAGAGCTGTTGTCTGCTGTAAATGTTACTCCAGGAGGGTTATTTCAGACTCTGCTCTAGAGTTTGGTTTCTTTGTTTCAAACGTCCAGGACTAGTGTAAGGGCTGGATGGGGGCTGGGGTGGGCTATGGCATGAAATGGGGATTTGCGTCACCCACCATGTAGCCATGGCATCTGGGCGTCTGGGTCAGAGCCTGCTGGGGTGGTGCTGGGGGCTATTGGGAAGCAGCTGCCCAACCTGGGCCAGTCTTGTCTATCTTGCCTTTTGGGATCCATCCCCAAAGGGACTGAAGTAACCAGACCAATTCAGTCCAAGTGCTGCTGAGCAGCCCAGGGCTGGCAGGGACTTGTTTTGACACACCTGCTGCCCCTACTGCTGGCTGTCGTGGAGGTTTTAACTGAGCTCATGTCCCAGGCTCTGCCCCACCACCATACGACTCCTTTCTGCAAGTTATCTTGGTCCTTTCAGAAGCTATAGGGAGGCACAAGCTCTGGCACAGTCACCCTGGTTTGTCCCCTGGGCCGGGTACCCCTGTGCCGCTGTCCCAAACCACCTGCCACATCCCCAGAGGGGCTGAGCCAGCTTCAGCAGGCTCAGAAATGAATGTGTGAATGCGAATTATAAGTTGTGCTTTCACCTTCCTGCTCCAAGCCCTAAGCTCAGCTCTCCTCCTTTCTCCAGATTTGCTCAAATTTCACAGCTTTCTACTAGCAGTTTGGGTCAAACTTCTGCTCTACCTTTTCCACCCCATCCTTGGAAGATGGAATTCCCAGCTGGCCAAGGGCAATAAAACTTGGGACAAAATCCCAATGAGTGACAGCACCCAGACACAGATAGCGGGGTGCTCGCTGCCCAACAGTAAGCATGGCAAGTGGTAGCTTTCCAAATACCCTGGAGCCTTGGGAGCATCAGAGCTGGCCAAATGTGCCTCTTCCTTTGATTCATGTGGCTTTAGTGCACAAATGCTGCCTACAATATGTGTTGGTGGGAAGCCGAAGACTAATTGGGGGAGTCACTAATTTCGTGCTCTGCTTTTTGACTTGCTTCCAGTTGGTGCCTCTGGGTCGCCACGGCTGGAGACCTCCACGGTCCGGACGTACTCCTGCTGAGGGTCAGCATGACGGGAACCAGCCCAGCCCTGGGTACGTGCCAGGAGGACCAAGGCCTTGGACCTGGGTGGGGACCAGGAGGGGAGCGGGAGGAACAGTGTCCTCCACCGGTGTCACCCAGGCAGGGCGTCTGCTGTCACCAAGGTCTGCCTCGCCGTGGGGGTGCATAGAGACCTCAGCGGTGGGGGAACAGCCTGCTGCTGCCTGCGGCTCACAGGACCTGAGATGATGCAGAAGAGATGCTCAGCATCCCAAGCACTGGTCTGGGTGGCACATATGGGTTGTCCAGTCCCTGGGGCCCCCAGGATGCCACCTTAGATGGGGGGTCCCACTGGGGCGAGGGAAGGAAAGTCTCGTGGGACCCTGCTGCGCCCCAGGGCATGGTGCCCCATGCCAGGAGCTTTCACCACAGACTCTGGCTGGGTCCCTAGATAGAGGTGAGCCACTGTCCTTATGGAGCCTTTCCCATTTTGTTTCTCAGCACATCCCCATTCTCCGTACAGCCACGTGCTGGTTGCCTTTCAGGACAAGGCCAGAGCCCAGCCTGCGCCTGTTCCTCGGCCCAAACCAACAGATGCCACAGTGCTCCTGCTGTGGACCGAAAAGGATGCTCTCCCTTCTGCTTGTGCACCCCACTGCTTCCCCCGGCTCCCCGTGCCTCCCACCTGTGGCTTTTCTGCCCATCCCACCCTGCACCAGCCAGGCTACAGACGCTCACTGGGTGCCTGCTCCATCGCTGGTGGAAGTGTGGTGCAACCCATCAGAGATGCAGAGATGCCCCAAAAGTGGGTTGCAATATTTGGAAACCTTTCTTCTGCCTGGTTCATGTTGCCAATATGCCATAGGCCCCTGCACCGACTCGCCAGAACCCCAGGCATCAAGGACACCACTGCCTGCAGGACTCAAAGCCAAGGAGGATTCAGGCTCGGCTCCACATGAAAATCCGGACACTGGGGTGAATGGGCAAGGAGCTGCCCCTGGGACGGGAAGCAGGGGCTGAGGCCAGCACCAGGGTGGGTGCTGCGCAGGACGGAGCAGGGACCGGCTGTCATGGAGGCGAGGAGCGGGCAGTCGGGACCTTTCGGAGTACGCTGTGCTCGCACGGTGGGTCTGCCAAGGGCTGCGTGGGGAAGGGCTGGACCACCCCATCCGGCTTGCTGCCAGCTGGGACAGTGCCAGGGACCATCCTTGGGGACTGGGGAGACACAGCACGGGCACCCAGTGCCCCAGGACATGCTCGTCCCTTCCCCTCCAGGTGCAGAGGAGATGCTCTCCCCTCCTGCCTCCAGGCTACAGGCAGGGATCGATCCAGGAGGCTCTCAGCTCTTCCCATTTCTCCCCCGTAGGGTAGGATCTCTTCATCTCCTCATGCCACGTTTGCCTTGTGTGGCCCTTATTTCTGATGTGATATTTATTGATGGCTGGAATGACCTATACTTATCATGTGCTGTCTGGAAGTGCAATATCTGAGAGGCTATACAGTCACGATGTCTTTTCGGTGTATTATTTGCCTAATACAGTATTAAATATTTTTTTAATTTGAAGAGTTGGTGAGCCCTTTATATCGATGCCCCATTACTTTTGTCATATTATTGGTACTGCATGGACTCCATACCCTGAATTGGGTCAGGAAAGGATGTATGTGTGTTCCAATAAACAGGATTTTAAAGCAGTGCTGGCTTGAGCCTTCTTTCTAGAGCCCAAATTAGAAATATAATTAATCTTTGGAGCCCAGAGTTAGCATCACATGCTTCCCTGAGTGCTTTTGGGGTACAGGGCTGAGCCCCAGTTGCAAACCAGTGAACTCACCGGTCTCTATAGGGCTGATTTAAGTGTGGGACATCCAGTTCCCATCACTGAGGTCCCACTGGAGCCCTTGGATTTTCTGAAATGGAGAAAAACCCAACCTGAGAGTTAGGAAAGATTTTTCACAACATGAAAAAACAATAAAGCAGGCCCTGAGCAGTTCAAACAAGAATGCCTTTATTTAAAAAAAAAAAAAAAATCCAAATAAGTTAGCAAAAATAATAATTAAAAATAAAAACAAACAAATGGCAACTCCACACAGCGTTCAGTAGAAAAGCCGGCGAGGGCAGCCCACGAGGCGCCAGCCGGAGAGAGATATTGGTCGAAGAGCATCTTGGAAAAAAATCAGCAAGCGACCGTAGCACACGCATTGACCCCAAGGAACGAACACCCCCGGCCGAGGGGGATGAAGGTGAGCCCGACGCCGGCCATGGGGAACCAGGGCCACCGCCAGCGCGGGGCCACGGTGCTGCCGCAATCCCACCTCTCCCCCTTTTCTTTTTTCTGCTGGCAGGAGCATTTGGTGAGGAGTGGGAAAGGAATCGAGTGGTTTCACCAGTGCAGTCCATGGCGCCGGAGGGGTAAATACAATTTCCAGCGGCTGGATCCTTCCAGCATCTCATTCCCACCCCGTTACCAGCTCGGAGAGCCGACGGGGTTTGTGCCAGCTCAGTTTTGAACCCGCTCCTCCTGGAACGTCACGGCCACGTCCTCCACGGCGATGCTCTCCACGATGGAGGAGAGCGAGTGGAGGTTGCGGTCCTCCACCGCGTCGTCAGTCAGGAGGTGATCTGTGAAAAGCAGAGTTGATGTCTCTGCTGGGGACAGGGACTGTGGGACAGGGACAGCTCCTGGATCCAAGTGCGGGGGACCCCACGATCCCCTGTGTGACTGCAGTGACTCAGGGACCCGCGCCCAGCTCCCACCCTGGGGGTTGAGACCTTCCCCTGGAAATGGCAACAGGGAGCGAAACTTTTGGAAACTTTTTAGGTTTAATTCCCAGTTGCAAAATGACATTTAAGCTTTTGTCTTCTGGAGGACAAAAAAAAAAAAAAAACAGGTGGATTTGGGGGAGGGGGTTAACTGCAAAACTGAAATAAAATCAGCAGCTGCAGTGGGGATGTGGGGAGGGAAAGGGAGTGCAGGGCACTCCCTTTGGCAGAGCCAAGCCAAGGGACGGTGATGGACTTCATGGGGACCGGGGCGCTGAGCTGCTGCAGCCCAGTTCCTCGGCTCACGGGGATCCAGCGTCTCTGGGGGACCAGACAGTGGGAGAAGCCTGAATGCGCTCAGCATCGAGCCAAGGCAGCGCTGGAGGATCTACGAGCCTCGGAGGGGCTCATCCTTCCCCGACAGCAGAAGTCTGCGGGGCGGGGAGAAGACAAGGCTCCCTTTGTCCTCTGCCCCAAGCATCCCCGGCTGGGGGCTTTGGCTCCGTGACGTCCCAGGGCTGTGGTGTCCCCCGCAGCGAGGCTGCGGTGTGCAGGGGCGAGGCGGGGAGGACCTTACCCGCGGGGTTGGTGCCAAACTCCAGCTGCGTGCTCCACTCGGGGCTGCAGGACGAGCTGCCGGACCCGCACTCGCTGGTCGCCTGCAAGGAGCCAAGATGCCGGCCGTGGGTGTCACCTCCCCCCAGCCAAACCCCACCGGCTGCCCCTCAAAACACCCCGGGGTGCCTCCATCTTGGCAGCACAAGGCCCACGCGGGATGACGGGCACGTCCCTCCCCACCCTGTCTGCAAAGCAGACGATGACATTCAGGGTCCCTGGGGACCCGTCAGTGCCGGATGCATCACAAACCACTCTAAGGGCTGAAAAAAACCTTTTTGGGCTCTGGATGCATGGCCATCTGCCCACTACAGGTTAAAAAAAAAAAAGTGTCTCTTTACCCAATAGGGTAAAGAAGGGGCTGGAGACAGATTAACATCCTTGGGCAAAACAGCTTTTTGCTGAAAATCACCTAATCAAGTTAAATAAAAAATGTCACATGGGCTGGAAACCCTCAGGCTGTCCCAAGGGGCTTTCTGGGGGTGATCTTTTTGCAGTTTGATTCGTGGATTTGGGGCTGAAAGGAGATATCACAGAAACAAGCTGACAGCCTGAAAAATGAGAGCGTTACTCAGTAAAGCTCAGAATTTATTTGTGTGGGCGCTTGTGTGTGCGTGCGTGTGTGTTTTCATCTTTCAGTCTGGAACAGGATCACAGCCTGGGTTAAACTCAAAATAGTGTCTATGGGAGCAACCCCCAGGACCCGTCCGCTGGTCGTAGCAGCACAGAAATGGCAATTTGGGTCTAGGAGGTGGCAGCAGCTTGGGCTGCAGGTGGGAGACACAGCGGGGTTTCACCTTGCCAGGGCCAGCCCATGGTCACCCACCACCAAGGAGCTGTTGGTGAACCCCCAAACCTTGGGTTACTACTTGGTCTTGGCTGCCAACATGGCTAGCTCATTAACGCTTGGATTTATTTCCCGCTAAAACTGGAAATTCCTGTATATGTGATTTTTCTTTTTGCCCAGAATACTGGATTTCATGCTCAAGATGTGATCGTCTGCCCCTGCCTGGGAGAACAGATCACACCGAGCAGCAGCAGCGCAGGAGCCGGTGGCATGGGTCGTGCTTCGTGTGGGGGCAGCCAACAAATCCAGCCAAATCAAACCCGAGTGGATGCATTGGCTTTACCCTGGGAGTCCCAAGAATATTTTGGAGTGGAGCCTCAAGCCGCTTTTAGTGCTTTGTACAGCTCCTGATGAACCATGCTGGGCTGCCCTGGGACCCGCTGAATTGGTCCTTAAATGCCTTGGTCTGAGAGCAGATGAATCTCTGCAAATCCCACTTTTCCATGCCTCTTACAAATTCCATCTACATCTGTATGAATATGTAGATCTAGACCTAGATATCTGTGCAATCTGTATAAAATGTATATATATCATCCATATCTATATATCTGTCAGCTGTAGCTATATCAGCTACATCTCTATAGCTATATCATTTATAACTGTCATCTATAGCTGTATGTCTAGATATCTTTATATATACCTATATCAGCCATACCTTTACCTATGTCTGTAGCTATACATTTCCATATACAATGCCTCAGCAGCAGGGAAGTGCATCCCCAGACATCCCCCCAGGAATCATAGGGCAGATATCTCCCAAAAACTTGCCTAAACCACGAAAATCTTGTGTTGGGATGGAGCCTGGCTTGCACCCTCTGTGTGCTCAGGGCAGGTCACAAACGCCACCAGTGTCCTCGCCTGGATCCCAAGTTGGTGCCTTCAGCCTGAGAAACCGGGGGTGACCCTGCATAGACCCCCTGTCCCCGTCAGGAGAAGCCCCCATGCCCCAGGGTGTGGGTGGAAGGGGTTGGCACCCAGGAGCATTTACACCCAACGGTGTGCGCTCGGAGGCTTTGTGGGTTGTGCCCCCACGAGCCTTTACAGGGAGAAACCAGGAGTGTGTATGTGTGCGAGAGAGCAGGGGGGTTATGCTACTTTATTATACTGTTTTTATTTTATTTTATTTTATTTTACTTTGTTTTATTTTATTATTTTAATTTTAATTATTTCATTTTATGTTATGTTACATTACTTTATGTTACTTTGTTATTTATGCCTTCACGTTCCCTCCCAGGCACTGGCACACGCACCGTGCTCAACGCAAGGTCCAGCTCCAGCCCGTGCAGCCCATGCTTCCCCCACACCTCCGAATACAGATGCACGCATACGGAAAGCAAGCTGTTGGCCCCTTTCCCAGGGATCTGAGCACCCAGTTCGGGCCGGAGCATCTCTGCCCCGTGCCTTCATGCATTTACCAGCGCACGACAACAGCGTCCGCCTTGCCCCAGGTCTGGATCCTGCCCCCCCCCGCAGGTCCCAGCGCCCCACAGCCTCCACCCGGGGTCCCCCCGCCGAGCATCCCCCCGCCTCCAGCCCTGTCCCAGGCCAGGTCCCTGGAGGGGGTCACGGCACTTACGGCGGGCTGGGGGCCGGTGGGGCGGTAGCGCAGGTCCCTCTGCTCCCGCTCCTGCTGGTTGAGGGTGCTGAGCAGGCTCTGCAGGCGCTCGATGTACTGGATGGCGCTGCGCAGGATCTCCACCTTGGGCAGCCGCTGGTTGGGGTTGAGCAGGGTGCTGCGCTTCAGCGCCTCGAAGGCTTCGTTCACCTTCTTCAACCGGCGCTTCTCTCGCAGCGTGGCAGCCCGCCGCCGGTCGATGGAGACCGTCTTGCGCTTGCAGATCTTGCAAGCCCAGGGCAGGCATTGCCCAGGGCAGTGCTCAGGCAGGGCTGAGTCCTTCTCCTCCAAAGCCACCCTGCTTTCAGGGCACAGGGCCACCTCGGGCCGCTCGGGGAATGCCGCCGGCTCATAGCCCTGCAAGCGGGAGCCCAGAAAGTTTTCCCCATCGTAAAACCTCTGGTCCGGGAAAAAGTAGGGGTTGGTCTCAAAGAGCTCCATGGGGGGGACGTGTGTACAGCTCGGGGACGGCTGCTCCGTCTCCCCACGCCAACTGCTTGGTGCCATTTAAACCCCAGCGCTGGCATTAAATCACGGAGATAAATATAGAAAACCTAAAGGAAACCTGAGCCTGCCCTAAGCTGCTGCCTCGCATCAAAACTTGTCCGTCTGCGGTCGTGGATTACGCTGCCCGGGGGGAGCTGGCACGGCAGGAGGGCGGCTCAGCCGCCCCACGAACGGGGGCTTTGTTTGAGCCCGCGGGTGGCACCGGGGCCGGCGGGTGGCTGCCAGCTCCGTCCCGCATTCCTGCGTCATCTGGTCCCTTCAGTTATGGCCAGGCCGGGGTGGCCGGAGTGGGGGCAGCACCCGTGTCCCTTCGTGGCCGCCCCGTGGCACCCCGGATCCGCACCTTCCCCGCGGTCAGAGCCAGCACCAGTGCAGCACCCAGCACTGCTTGGCTTCTGCCAAGCTGCTGCCCCGCGCCCCCCGTGTGTCCCATGGCCGCATCCTGCTGGGGTGTAAGGGCCTGATCCTGCTTCTGCTGGAGCCATGGGGAAGCAGAGGAATCCAGCCCTGAGAGGGGCAGTTCCTACCTTCCCAATGGGGAAACTGAGGCACAGTGATGGGCTTTTTGTGAGCAACAGCAGGGCTGGGGTTTTAACCCTTCCCCAGCCCTCCCAGGACTCCAGCAGCATCTCCCCAGCTTTGTCTTTAATCCAGAGGTTTTTTTTCCATTGGGAACGTCAGAAACCATCTCCCACCTCCTCCTATTCCTGCTCCGGGCCAGATTCCAGCTGAGGGATTGGTCAGTGGAAAGAATGTCAGCCAAGAGCAGGGCCGACCCTGCCGGGATTTTCCTTCCCCAAATCCTTCTCCCTGGGGAGGCACATTCCCTGCAACCACCTGCCAGTGCCCTGGCTGAATTTTGGGTTCATTTCTAGCCATTTGGGGACCCACCACGGTGCTCTCTTCCCGCGGGCCAACCCTTTGCCAGCACAGGCAGTGATTTCTTTGGGCCAGGAGCCCTGAAACATTCCCTAGCCATGCTGTCAGCTCTCTCGGGGTCTCAGCACCACAGAGTTGCCTTCCCCATGTTTTTACCATCTAGAAAAAGATCTGCAGTTCTAAAAGCAAGCACTGCAGCCTTGAGTCCAGCATAGACCCTGTGCTCCCTGGGCTCAGCCAAAACCCTTAAATGCTCAAGAAGGAAACAAATCAGAGCAGTAGGTGAAAGCATTAGGATGGTTATAAAGGGGCAGGGTTCATCCTTGAGAGTCTGCAGAGGAGCCTGCGGCAGGCACAAAGCTGTTAGGAAGGGGGAACCCAAGCCAAAGGCTTCCATCAGCCGGCTGAGGAGCAGTGTGGCTCGCTCATGGGGACCTTTGCTGGTGGGACTTGCTGGCGGACACAGCCCTGGTCAGCTCCTGGGCAAGGGGGACCACTCCAGCTGTACCGTGTAGATGTTTTTTTTTTTAATTGTGAGAGTGTGTTTGGAGGATGAGGACACCGGTGGTGACACAACCAGCTCTGCTGGGCACGTGGCAGGGCCATACAATAGACGGGCCAAGCATTTAGCACTTCATAAAACAGGGGCAACATCGCTCAGCAGGCGCCGGGGCTTTCCCCAGCCAGGAGGGAAGCAGGGAGAGAAGGGGATAAGCCAGCTCCCACGGGGCACCAGGGTCACTGCGTCCGCACGGCTGAGCAGGCAGCAGAGCCAGGAGGCAGCCTGTGGGCATCCAGCCCTGGAGATGGGGACGAAAGGCCACCCGATGTCACCTGGGATGGGCACCGGGGAAGAGGCATCGTGCTGGGGTGGCAGCCCAAGCACCCGCATTCACCCCAGCTCCTTCTGGGGGGTCTCGTCCAGGCTGTCACCAATACGGGGAGCCGCTGCGCCTGCCCATGGTGCTGCTCCTCCATCCCAGGTGCCCGTCAGACCCTCTTTGCCAAGGATGTCCCTAATCCTGGACATAGTGTGGGGACAAAGTGGGGTCTCATGGGTCCAGCAGGCTCATGCACCCCCATGGCCAGGCAAATGAGCAGCCGCCATCCCCTCCCCAGCCCCCCAAGGGGCCCCGGGGGCTCCCATCACAGCCCCCCAACACCCAGCGTACAGCCGCAAAGCCTGGGGACAGGAGACTGGGGCGGCTTTTCCCGGGTGCTGTAGGTGCCCACGGTGGCTGCAGGCTGTGCCCTGGGTAATTCGGAGCCGGCAGGGGCTTAGGGCTCTGCTGCCGGCTGTCAGGTTAGCCTGTGATGGATGGTGGCGGCTGGGACGCACACAAAGGCACGGCTGTGTGCGCGCCGGGCAGAACGTGCTGCGATCTGTCACGGGGTGACCTTCCCTGGCTGGCAGAGGAGGGGGCCCCCGGCCTCGCGGGGACGGCTCACCCCGTCCGTCACTGCAGCCACGAGGCTCGAGCTAAAAATACCGCTCCATTGAGAAAATTTCAGCGAGCAGGTCTCGCCTTCGCTGCTTCCCAAGCAAGTGGCCAGGTCGGGGAGAGGCGCCCGGGGGCTGCCCACCTCTTTTGCTCTCCCACCATGGCAAAGGTCTTGGTGTGTTTTTTATTTTTGGTGAAGCCCGTAAGCACAGCACAGGTTGGGGTGTGGAGCTGCACGGTCCCTGCGCTGGAGCACTGGTGGTGGGGTCGGTGCCGGTTGTCTCCTTCCATCGGAAAAGGCAGAAAAATTCAGCAGTTTTAGGGGATGTTGAAGTGAGGTGTTGGAGGCAGCACCTACCCCGCCAGGGTGCAGGCACCATCCCGCTGATGGGGAGAGAAAGGCTGAGGGAGGCACAGGGGACAGATCCGGCAAAGAGACCATCCCGGTGGGCTGGGGAGGATTTCTACACAGCAAAGGGCTCTCACCAAAAGGCCACATCCAACGGGACCGACCTCCCCACCGCCCCCAGGCACCCCGCTGCCCCATGTCCCCTCTTGCTTTCCAGGCTTGCCGACATCCCTTCCTGCGGCGGTGACAAGTCGTAACATATTTGGGAGCAGCTGCAGGCGGCGGGGAGATGCTTGGCTCGCTCCCCGCTCCTGGCCAAGGAATGCAGAGCAGACCTCTCCTCCGACACCCGGGATTTCCGACGTGCCTGCTCGACGGAGATTTGGGATGGCGACAGCTGCTCGGCTGCGGTGGGGCTGCGGCACAGCCTGCCCCTTTGGCCCCATCTCCAAGAGCCGATGGCTTTGCGGAGCCACGTCTCGCCTGCTGGGTATTTGGGACTGATCTTAGGTTCAGCCCATGGGGAGCGACAGGGGACGGTGTCCTGCTGTCTGTCCCCAGCTGGGATGGGAGCAGCGGTGGCAGGACTGTCCGGCAGCAACCTCCTCACCTCTGTGTGTCAGGTCACCCAGTTTAGGCTCACCAGTGGGCTGGGAGGTGATGGGACGGGGCTCATACCCCTCGGCCCCCCTTCCCCTTTCATCCCCACTGCCTCTGTGCCTCAGTTTCCCCATCAGGAAATCAGGGACAACGATATCCCTGGAAGTATAAAGCCCAGCTGGAGCATGGCCCTATTTTGGTTACCAGTTATTGCCCCAGTTTCATCAAAGAGGTGCTGCTGGTGGATGAGCTCCAGTCCGGGGACCGTAGCAGGAGCGCTCACCCACAGCCTGTTGGATCCCAGCCCAGGGACCACGCTGGGTGCCCTCGCCCACCAGCCCGCTGCTCTGCACTCACCGAGTGATGCTCTGCCCCGCGGCCAGCACTAAACCTCCTGCGCTGCTGCCCCCCCATGCCCCTCCCTTGCTCCGTGGCCCCACAGCCTGGACATGACCCTTTCCATTCCCAGCCCCCAGCCCCAAATTGCAGCTGGAGGGGGGCTCACCCAGTAGGGCCCTGCCCAGGGATCCCCACTGCAGGGTCTCACAGGCCCCCCCATGCCAGCGGCATCTCCAGCACGTGGGAGGCGGCTCCTCCATCCCCTGCGCGGTGGCACTGGCTGGGCTGTGTCACACAAGTGTCACGGAGGGACCGGGGCACTCGGGTTGTCAACAATGGGCTGTTTTCCTGGGGTGGGCGAGTCTGGCTCAGCGAGCGGGAGGACAGGTGGGTGTTTGGAGGAAGACCCATGAATGCGAGGGATTCAGCGATGACATATGGTGGCTATTCGACCCCCCGAGAGGGACAGCTGTCTGGGCCAGGGGGATGGCGCAAGGCCGGGGATGGGCGCTGGGGACAGCAGTGTCCCTTAGCAGGAGACAGCACGCTGGGCAGCCCATGGTGGGGAGCACAGAGGGGTCCCGTGGCGGGGTGGCCATCGAGTTGTCCCTGTCCTGGGCATGTGCCCAGAGTGGCACAAGTGGCCCCAGTGGCCCAACCTCTCCCTGGAGGCTGATGCTGTGGGATCGGGGACCGGGGAACAGGGGGATAAAGGAAATGGCGCTGCAGGGATTTGGGGAGATAAACCGCAGTCTCCTGCATTTTCCTGCCCCAGCTCCATGGGACACCAAATGTCAGCACAAAAGGGGGTGACACCCCCTTGGGGTGTCAGAAAGCTGGGGAGGGAGGGCAGCGGGGATCTCCTCACTTTGGGACATGGTGCAAGGGGAGAGGAGCGGGTGCCCCCCCAGTGACATGCCACCGGGGACTCCCGACGGCCCAGCCCTTCCGCAGGGGCCTCACCCTGCAAATTCCCGGCCTGGGGAGGCAGCCCTCCCGTGGGCCCCCCCGGGGCTGGTTTTCCCCCTCCCCAGGGGGGGGCCGTGCCTCCAACACCCCGGGTCCCTCTCGCATGCTCAGCTGTCGGTGTCAGGCCCGGTCAAACTGCTGACGGTGGGGCAGGGGGGGTGGCTGTGGGTTTTGCTGTAGAACTGGGGTAAATATGCTCGGGGGGGGGTCCCCACATCCCCTCGCAGGGTGGGGCTGAGCTCCTTCCAGCACATCTCAGCCGCAAGCAAAGCCAACTCCTGGCTGCCTACAGGCAAAAATGCCTTTTTGTGCACATTTTGTGAGCCCTGACCGCTCGGTGCAGCTGACGAGAGAGGGCACCAGAAGCCGGGTTATTCGCACACCACAGCAGAGACCGAGAGCAGCCCGCACCCCTCTGAACGCCCTTTTTTTGAAGGGGAGAACCCCCCCCACCTCCTCATCAGGACCCAGGGAGCAAAACCCTTGCCCCTGCGCTGGGATGGGGAATCGGGACCTGGAAAGCCCCGGGGCGAAGCCCTGGGATCCGGCACCGATTCCCCATCATGGATGAGCCCAGCTATTCGGTTCCCACCCCCCAGGGAGAAAATCTCGACGTTTGTTTTTTCCCGAGGCGTAATGACCCCAGCAGGTGCTTTTCCTGCCCAAGAGCTGAAAATAGCGCCCAGGGTTTGGCTTCCTCCAGTTCCTGCCCCCCTCCCAGGCCCCTGCTCCTCTTTTGGGTCAAAACATCCCAATCCAGGGAGGGGAGGCTCAGGGGAAGCTGGGGGACTTCCCGGAAACCCTTTCCTTCGTGTTTTTTTCTGCTTGGCTGGAGGTGAAACCGTCCTGGGGGAGGAATTTTTGGCCCAGGCTCTACCAGCCCCACTTGCCCTCGGGTCTCTTCTGGGGAGCATCTCAGCTTCTACTCCATCGGGAGGGACAGGATCGTGCCTTGAGGGGGTTTTATCCCTTATGCTTCTCCTGCAGGAGCTGTGTCCTCTGTCCCCCACAGGATGCTCATGCCCAGTGACTGTGTCACATCTGGTCCCCTTGGCCCCATTGATTTCGTTGCTTTTGAGGAGCAAAACAGCTGGTGGGAGCTGAAACGCTCAGCTACCAGTGTTCGTGTTGGTCTCTGCTGTATCAACAGCATTTATTTAGGGAATCGAAACTGGGACTCCCCCTGTTTGTCCCTTGTCCCTGGGAGGGGACCCTGGGGCACACCCCAGTATCTGCATTTTTCTTTCCTAGTGCTTCTCCAGTGGCTGCGCCAGGTCCCCTCTAAAGCCAGGGGACACACAGAGGTGCGGTCATTCCACCTCCCCATCCCTCTGTGATGTCTTCGGAAGGCAGAGCAGACGTGAGACCAGGTTTCACCTCTTTCATCCCCACAGGAAAACACAAAGGATGGGGACACAGGGGGAGCTTCCTTCCCCTGCCCTGTCCCCGCGTCTCCACCCTGGACAGAGGAGACAGACAGACAGCAAACAGCTTCGGCCAGGGCTCCTCATGGGAAATGGCTGCTCCTGGGGCTGGCGAGCAGGGAATTGCTTGGCGTGGTCTCATGCATGGTCCCATGGGTTCTTGGGGCACCCTTGCACAGTGTGCACGCCGCTTTTGCACCTCTGGACATAGAGGAAATACAGGACTGTGCACCCCGATGCCTTCAAAACACGTCTGAGGTCTCTGCCCTGCAGACCGGTGCTCCCCATCCCATCCCATCCCATCCCTCCTCAGCCTTTCCATGCAGGCAATGTCTGCATCCTCCCCTCACCCTTTCTCTACCCCCAGGAGCTATGAGAGCAGTGGGGGGCCCTCAGCACCCCAAGAGCTTCAATAGGAGCCAGATGGCTGAGACCCCTTGTCCCCTGTGGCACTGAACCACCGCCTTTGGGTCCCCACGCCTGCATCACCTCCCTCGTGGTGGGAACCGAGCACCGGAGCTGCACAGCATCCCACGGTGGCAGCGAGTCCTGGGCATCGCTGTGGCCGTTTGCCACCCCCTGGGGCACAACTTCAGTGGGGCAAGCCCCAAGCTGGGCCCTGTACCCCAAACTCTCCCAGCCCATGGGAGGAAAGACAGGAGAAGCCACCAGGGACTTCTGGCAGCGCGTTCCCGAGGAAGGCAGCCAGCTGTGGGAACGTCGCTACCGAACGTCTCGGTGTTGCTCTGTGCAATGCAAAAATCACATGTCCCCCTGCAGCAGCATCGCCACTCGCTCCCGAGGAGCCGTCCCCCAGGGATGAGGGCTTGGACGCTGTTTTTGCCGGCACTCAGACGTTTTGGGTAATGTTTGCGCTGCTCTGGGACCACGGGGAATGGATCGCAGCTGGAAGAGGAGAGGGGACTGGGCAGGAGGCGCACCCCCTGCGCTGATAAGGAATTTTCCACATCTTCAATAGGAATCTGTAGGTTTAGGCACATGGGAAGGGTTTGAACAGCCTTTCCTACAATATAGGGGAGCTGGCCAATGAATTTCTGTCTGATTTCAATTCTGGAAATAGCACAACTCCAGGAAACCTTTCAGCGTGGGGAGGTTCGAAGGAAATAGTGCTGGTGGCCGCAGTTCTCTGCAGGGCTCGCAGGCGGCCAGCGTCACCTCCCGAGCCTGAGCCGGGTGGAAGAAGAGCTCCTGTGCTGGAGGCGGCGGTGGAGTTAGGGTCTGGAAGTGTCTGAGTAGGGGAAAAGCCCTGCTACCGAAATCGAGAGCTGCCCAGCCAGCTGAAAAAGATGTAAGTGACAGCTGGAAGCTAAACCAGGAGAATTTCAAAATAGAAATACAGGGCGTATTTCTAAACAGAGAATCACAGACTTCAGGAGCAGCAGCCGTGGGGACGTGGCCTTCCTGTCCCAGCTGTACATGGGGACGCCAGTGCCAGGCTGCCCCACGCGAGGGGACACCTCCCAGAGGCACCCGACGGGCCCAGCCTGGTTTCCTCAGCCATTTCCCTTCATTGCTGTCATTTCTTCACGTCCTCTTTTCCCCTTCACCCCAAGTCCTCATCTTCCACCACCCCTATGGAGCAGGGGGGCAAGGGCCAGTATCCCCAGCCCACCTCAGCCCCAGCGCTGGGGCTGGCCCTGGGGTCTTCTGCATACAGCATTGTGCTTGGCTCTTCATCCCCTCCCCAGTATTTCCCCCAAGATTGATCAGAAAGCGATTACACCTTCGCGGGGGTCCATTAAGAGGCCCCTCATTCATCTTTTGTAGCAAGCAGGACTCGCAGAGGCAGCGTTTTTCTTTTTGTTCTCCTCCTTTTTTTTTTCCCCTCTTCTGGAAGTTGCAGTTTCGCCCGAGTCTTTGCCCCAGAATGATCTGTCATTGCTGCCGCGTGCTTCAGAGCACTCACACCACCCAGCTCCTCCTCCCCTGGGCATGGCTCGGCAAGCGCCGTCCTGCCTTGACACAGGCCACTTCAAATTAAAAAAGGAGCTCTTCCTATAGCGTTGGGCTTGTTTAAGGGCTGGCTGTGGTGGCCAAAACGGTTTTGCAGTCGTTTGACTTACAGCAGTGGAAATATTTAACCCCCCCTCAACGTGATGCGGAGCCTGCTGGATAGGGTGCGCAGGAATAGCTCTTGGCCGGCAGCCTGGCTCGATAACACTCATGGGGCTCCCTCGGGATTAAAATAGGTCCCGCACGTGGTGGGGAAGATACAGCAGCGAGGAGGCAAAGGGCCTGGGTTGGGATGCAGACGGGTGCAGGCAGGGGCAGCGGGCAGGCAGACCTCTGCTCTACCCCACTGCTGTGCCAAGGGCACCGCTGGCGGGGAGCTCGAAGGGTTTTGGCACCTCAGGACTTGTTTTCCCTTCGAGCGGGTGATGTCTCAGCAGTTTCTCCTGCCAGGTTCAGGCTGGCGCTGGGGAAGCACAGAAAAACCTCATGAGCATCCTCCCGGCCCCCAGCGATGGGGACTTGTGCAGCCTGGCTTCCCAGCCCTGCTGCCAACCCGCTTTAAAACAGGCTGCAGGGCCGAGATGTGCTTGGTGGGAAGCACCAGTCCACAGGGAAGCAGCTTTCCCTCTGTCCGTCCTCCGGGACTGGGTGCTTTATAGCAAAATCTGGGAGTCCCGTGAATCCAGTGGCAAGCTCGGCTTCTGCAGGAAAAAAAAAAAGCCTTTGCAGTGTAAAAAAGAGCTTGAAAATGCGGCCAGCACATGACCTACCCACTCAAGATCCCAAAGAAAAATGAAGGGACTTCATATTTTGAATTGTCCCTTAGGAATTCTCTCTAAGCTGTGTCACAGCTGCTGAGCATCTGCTGCAAATCCCGAATGCTGCTGGGGATGCGGCTCCTTGCGAGGCGCGCTGCTCCCTGTACCCAAACGGCTTCCCAGGGGCCGTGCGCCCCATCAAAGGGCAGAAAAACGACGGAGGCATCCCTGGAAAAGCTCCGCTTGTCCCCTTTGTTTGCGCCATCTTTTTCTCCTTGTGCCGTCTTGTCTGGACCCACTGGACTGTGGCGTTCAGGGTGCCAGTCATCCTAATTAATATCTCGCAGAGACGTCAGCCACCACGCACACAGCCCTGTGCTGCTGGCACCAGTCACGCTCCTAATTAACTTTCCTAATTAAGAGGCCCCTTTCTGTGATCAGAAGGATCTGGGACGGCCCCCATGATTGAACCCTCAACATCTCCTGAGCTGAGCACCCATGATGGCAGCTTGGAGTTGCTCCTCTTGTAGGGAAACTGAGGCAGGAGGGGTTCCCTGGAGAGGCGATGGGTGGAGAGGAGCTTCCCACACCCCGACTTGCCTTCTCGGAAAGCATTTCTTGGCCGCTGCCAAGCCCCGGGGGTACAGTGGGGCTGGGTGCCGTCAGCCGGGCAGGCTGGCTCTGACATGCGAAGCCCGCCGTGCATCACGCTGGCACGGTGCCGGCGCGAACCCTCCCCTCCCACAGTGGCCCAGGTTTGGACCTGTCCCCTGTAAGCCACACGGTGCCCGTGCCACCTCTGTGCACTTTGTCATCCCACCTCTGTAGCTATGCAGGCATTCGCCCGTAGAGGCCTCATCCAACACTTCCTCGGGCTCATCATGCCCCGTTGCATCGCTCAGGCCATTTTCTCCTTCCAAACCCCAGCAAGAGCCTGGAAGACCTTGACCAACCTGCTGGGAACCTGATGTTCACCACAAAATTACATCTCATGTTTTTTTAAGGAACCTCAAATACAAGCCCTGGCCTGGTTTCCGGAGGGCGAGCTGGAAAGGGCGAGCAGCTGACGCCACGTCCACCAGGAGCAGTCTCTGCACAGCCACCTGCAACAGCCAGCAACCACATTTTCTCATTCAATATTTGCAGCCTTTGCCAAAGCCCTCAGAAATTTTGCTTGGGCTGGCAGGAGAGTCCTTACCCTCCCCCCTTTGGCAGACACCCAGCCATGCAGCTCATTTTTGGCACAATCTGGGCTTTTTTAGGGGTGCTGCTAAGATTAGGTATGCTGAGGCGCAAGTCCAGGGAGGAACTGCGAATTCACTTAGGAAAAGGAGTGGTTTTTAATCGCAGTGTTTGGGGGATTTGCATACAATTAGGCTGGGACCTGCCCGCGTTTGCTTCCGCATTTCACTCCCGTGATGAACCTGCTGGTTTTCCTGCTCTGCTCCCAGCCAGAGGTTGATTGCAAGGACACTCGCCCCAGGACACCGGCGGGCAAGGGGGTTCGGGGCTCTCTGGGGATGCTTTCTGCTGCTGGCACCTCGCAGAGCCCAGGGCTGGCGAGGATAACTGGGGGAACCCTTGGGTGCTGCCCTGCTCCAGGTTGGCACACGATGCCCAAGTGCAGAGGGACGCAAATGGGGCTGGATTGGGCCATGTACCACGCGGACCTGCCCCATGTTGCCTCTGGCTTCAGGCTGAGCCCTGTCGTGGGATAACGGCCTCCTCCCGGCGGCAGAGGATGTGCGAGCAGAGATGCACAGCGAGACGCAGCAGTGAACACCTCCCATAAATAGCACAGTGTTTATATGAACCCACCATCCCTGGTTTATTTTTCTCCCTGCAGAGCAAACAGATCTTTTAAATCCATATCAGCTCTCCTTGCCCTGCCGCTGGCACAACCAAAGTGTCCAGAAGTGGCACGTTCCCTGGATAGCCCCTGAATGCTTGGCCCCAAACCCATGTCAGCTGCCCTGCTGTTGGTGGTGAGGGAGAAACCTGTGGGCCGCCAGCCGATGGAGAAGTCCACTGGGTTTGTGATGTCCCCACAGCTGTCCCCATCCCTGCCTCGGGGTGTGCAGGGTCAGATGGAGGAGATGGTTACAGGTCAGCCCCAAGGAACAGATCCAGGCATAGGGACACCTCTTACCAAGGTAGAGCAGAGCGGGAGGGGACAAATCCAGCCCCACATCCCACCAGAGGAGGGAGAAAGGACAGGGAGAGGCTCACACAGGATTTGGGAGAGTCCCCTTGCCCTGAACCTGATGTCATAGCTGGTCCTGGTCTCTGCAGCACTTGGATAAACCAGCCCAGCTCCTGGGGAGCCACCTATGCAGGCTGAGCCCTGTGGGTGCCAGGCTCCCACATGGGGGGTCCCTGGAGGTGCTGGGGGTGTGGAGAGCACCCAAGGGTGCTGTGTGCCCAGGATGGCCAGGGCTGAGGGCCAGGCTGCAGCACTTTGGGCTCATTCAGCTCCAGCAGTCAGATAGAGCCCCTGACCCGTTGCCTCTCTGCTACCCAGCCCAGGAGGGAAATTTGGGGTTTGGCCATATTTCCCCAAACTCCCACACCCTTAAAGAGCATCTGGGCCAGCCCCAGCACCAGCCTGGGGCCACCATTCCTGCACATGCCTTGTCTGGGGATAGGAGCGAGCCCCCGCCTGCCCCAGCAGCTCGGTTTTCCCGGTGCCCTCCCCGCTGCCCAGCGTGGGGCACGGCCCCCAGCACCCATGGGTGCCTCTCCGAGGGTGCTCTGGGGCTCAGCCCCGATCCGCCCCAGCGCCGATCTGGGGCGAGACGCTGCCGGCCAGAGCCCGGAGGCGGCACGGGCATCGCCGTGGCTCCCCGGGCCGGTGCTGCTCCGTCCGTGGGTCCCGGTCCCGTCCTGGGGCTGAGCCGGGAGCAGCGGCTGCGCCGTGGCCGGTGCCCGGGGGCTCCTCGTCTGCTCCGGGCTCGCCTCCCCTGCGGCTCCTGTGCCTACATCGGGGCTCGGAAGCCGGTCCCGGAGCTGCAAGCGGGACCCAGGGCGCGCTGCAGCCTGGGGCTGGCTCCGGTTCCGGACCCGTCGCCCTCCCGGCGCTGCCCGCTTCCCCCCGCCGCCCGCCCCCGGCTCCGCTCCGCTCGGCTCCGCGGCCCCAGATCGGGTCCGTCGCTCTTTAAAGTGCCGCGGGAGCGCCGCACCATGTGATGCTCCAGCTCCGGCTGGGAGCTGGCGGCGGCT
>VXAL01019220.1:0-51877 GCA_013399475.1 Chauna torquata
TCATTGGAATTGTAAGGGAACAGACGAATCAGCTCAACATTCATAAGTCCATGGGGCCAGACGGGATTCACCCCAGAGTGAAGGAATTAGCAGACACTATAGCTCGACCCCTCTCAACAATTTACTAAAGGTCACAGGAGTCTGGGGACTGCTGACTGGAAACTAGCCAATGTTACATCCATCTATGAAAAGGGCACAAGACCATTACGGACCTGTTAGTCTAACCTCAGTCCCTGGAAAAGTTACGGAGGAAGATTATCCTGGATGATGCTGAAAGGGAGGTATAGAACAACGCAATTATCAGGCATATTCAACACGGGTTGATCAAGGGAAAGTTCTGCCTTAGTAATTTGATCTCCTTCTACGATAAGGTCACCTGCTTGGTGGATGAAGGGAAGGTGGTGGACATAATCCTTCCAGATTTCAGTAAGGCCTTTGATACCATCCCTCACAGCACCCTTTTGGACAGATTATCCAACTGTGAGAAACAGGTTCACACTGCTGGGTGATGAATTGGCTCGATGGCAGAGCTCAAAGCATTGTAGTAAATGGGGCTACATCTGGGTGGTGGACAGTCACCAAGTGTTACCCAGGCCTCAATTCTAGGACCGATTCTGTTCAACATTTTTATCAGTGATCTGGATGCAGGAGTTGAATGCATCCTCAGCAAGTTTGCTGATGATACTAAACTGGGAGGTGCTGTTGACTCCCTGGAGGGACAAGAGGGCTTGCAGGGGGATCTAGACAGACTGGAGCACTAGATGATTAGCAATGGCATGAAGTCCAACAAAAGGAAAATGCTGGGTGCTGCACCTGGGACGGAATAATGCTGGACACAGGTACACACTGGGAAACGAGCGGCTGGAGAACAACTCAGCAGAAAGGGAACTGGGAGGGCTGGCTGACAACAAGCTCAACATGAGCCAGTGGTGTGTCCTGGCAGCCAAGGGACAAACCACATTTTGGGATGCATTAGACACAGCATAGCCTGCTGGTCAAAAGAGATGATTCACCAGCTATATTTAGGTGCAGCCTCACCTTGAATATTATGTGCATTAGTGAAGCCTCACAGTGAATACTGCATGCAGTTCTAGTCTCCACAACATAAAGAAGATGTTAGGGTCCTTGAGAGCATCCAGAGGAGGGCAACAAAGCCGGTGAAAGGGATGGAAGGCATGTCCTGTGAGGAGAGGCTGAGGACACTTGGGTTGTCTAGTCTAGAGAAAAGAAGGCTGACGAGCAACCTCGTTGCTCTCTACAACTTCCTGAGGAGGGGAAGCAGAGAGGGAGGTGCCGGCCTCTTCTCCCTGGAAACCAACGACAGGACAGGGGGGAACAGCGCAAAGCTGCACCAGGGGAGGAACAGACTGGATGTTAGGAAAGATTTCTTTACCATGAGAGTGGTCAAACACTGGAACAGGTTTCCTAGCGAGGTGGTTGATGCCCCATGCCTGTCAGTGTTCAAGAGGCATTTGCATAATGCCCTCAATAACATGCTTTAACTTTTGGTTAGCTCTGAAGTGGTCCAGGCAGTTGAACTCAATGATCTTTGTAGGTCCTTTCCAACTGAACTATTCTAATTTTTTCTCTGCAATTACCTTGTACAACTGCAATACTACTAATGAATATACTTGAACATTAAAATGGACACGCTTAAAGGAGTTGCTGTAGTAACTGATTAGAAACAAGAACTGAGCAAAAGTAATTGCACTGGTTAGGAACCATTCAAAGCTATCCTACTCCTATTCAGGATAAAAACGTAACATTCTGGAGGAAATACAGGAGTAACATGCTTGCTAGATACTTTATTCAGTATTTGGAAGGAAACTAGTACTGGAGTGGAAGAAGAGTTTGCTGTCTGTAATAAGGGAGATGAGACAGTAGCTCCTAAATGTTCTTTCAGTCATTGGACTTGGATTCCTTTGGTCAAAGCTTCCCACTACATTTAGCAAGTTTCCCAATATTAGGAAGAAGGCTGAGAGGTTAAATAACTGTCCGTGCAGCTCCACTATTGAAAATAAAAATAGCTTGCCAGGCTAAAAATGTCTGCCAATAAGGACTTTTTCAAACATCCTGTATATATCATTAACTCTGTATATCAAACATGATGTTTTGGTTAAAATAGCTCTAATACGAAGACTTTTTTTTTCTTTTTTTTTTTTAAATTTAAGAAACTCAAGGAACATACTTTCTTCACAACTTCAAGTAATGTGTTTTCAAAAGCTTCACTATATTTACCAGATGGATTGATGTTATTCAACAGAGGTTTCTCAAGTTCCAAGTAAACCCTGTGTATTATTTAATACAGCATTAACCTGAAATCTCTGATCCTGGAAAATGAGACTATCACATAAACCACCTTTAAGCAAAGATAGCTGTCACTCGAGCAACAGGAAGCAGTAACCACAACCACAAAACTACAGTAAAGGGTAGGAAAGTGGTTTTGAAATGTCAGTTCTGAAGAAGAAACACAGAGATCAACTTAGATTATTATTAGAATATGTTCAAGTGAAAGCCCAGTTAAAGTTTTTTTGCATATGATCTTCAAGATTTCTTGATTTCCAGTTTGACTAACTTTTTTTTTTTTTTTTTAATATATTTTGTTAGAGAAACCTCACTTCCAGTGGAAAAAGTATCAGAATTTTAATCCTTCAGGCTTCAGGAAAGAGGAGGGCTTGCAGTAAGTTTCATATGGCAAACACTCCATAAAGGTGACCAAATATAAGCAAGAAATGCCTCTCATGGCCCTTATCAAAACCTTGACTTCTTCATAGTGGAGATGTGAAGACAATCTGTTCACCAGTGTTTCCACCTCCACACATCACAAAGCCTTCAAGACCTCTCTCAATTCCCAGAGACTATTTTCACTCACTTCATTTTCACTGTGGACTTAAAAACCCATAACTCCTTCATCTGCACACTTCACAAGTTCATTATGCAAGCTTTCTGCTTCAGCTCCATTAGAGAAAAATAAATTCAGGCTAAATAAAAGTATTTCTCTGATGCTGTATTCATGGCAGAACTCAAGTGTTTCATTACTTCCAAAATTACTCAAAAGGCACTATCAAGACCATAAAATGAAATTATCTTTATACTGCTCTTAAATTCTAAGAAAAATCATTCATTTTTCCCCAAGATTCATTTCCAACAACATGGCATACTAGTTACATAGTGGAACTTTCAAATTTGAATGCAAGAGAGGAGGCTAAGAAATGAAAGGTGAGTCTGATTATAGAGTGGCTGCTGAGATTCCTGCTACAACTTAAGTGTGTCAAATTCACCAAGGCTTGTGGTCTAGTCCATGACACTAACTTAAATTTTAATTAATGTTAAATATAGCTGAACTAAAATAATTTATAAACATCCAGCCACATTTTCTGTGTCTAGTAGAAAAAACATGCTTTACATTTAGATCATATATTGTTTCATATACTGTATACAGTCACAATTTAGAGGGAAGTGTCCAAACAAAGAACCTAACACTGAATGTTCACATTTAAAAATATGCATTTCATTACTGTTATGAATTGCAACATTTACCGAAAGTTCAAGCAAATGATGGCTCATCCCCTACTTGTTTGTGTGTGAAAATTTTCAAAGGCCCTTCTGAACAGTAACAACTTTAGTACGCATGCGCACACCCCAGCTAAAAGGGATATTAAAACAGTATGAGTTAACAGAAATATAGAATTAATTCGGTGACACATCTCCTAGGAGATGGAAGTAAATGGCTGGTATAGTACTGATCATTTAGATTCTGAAACATGTAAAAAGAAGTTATCAAAAAATATTCCTGAGAAGAAAGGACAAAGTCACTCATGCTCATTAGCTTGGAATGAAAGTTTTGCCACACAGCTCTGAGACAATAAATCAGAGTAGAATCTGAATTTCAACATGTAAATGTTAGCACATATCACTCATGTATGTGTTTTGTCCCACTGTATCAGTTCTTTTAACTTAACTAGTGCAGGAAGCAAGGGGGAGAGAAGTATTTTAAATGCCTGAAACATTATTAACAATATTAACAATTCAAATTCTCTAGTTAACTCAGTGAAATTACTCTATAGCAATACAAACATTTGTGCAAAGCAGCAGATTTGATAACCTGACAAGAGTTACACCAAAAAAAACAATATACCTCTGCTTTGCTCTTCTCAGCAGCAGCTTGCAGAGGAGAGGATGCCAAAGGTTGAGCAGTATCAGAAGAGGATATCTGTACAAAATAGAGGAAAGAAATGAGAAGGAAAATAAGCAAGAACAGGCATGAAAAGTGTGGAGGGGGAACAGATGCAGCTAAGACATTCTTTTTCCAGAATTTTGAGAGTGGGGAAAAAAACATACAACACAGAAGAAAACAAAAGGAGGAGACAAAGTATTTCCATTTAATTTCTTAAATTTTATCAGTACGATTTCTAAAGGAAAGTAGGAATGAGCAAGTTATAATGAAGTTCACTGGAACGGTATATAAGCAAATGAACCTGGATAAGATCACATCACAGGCCTAAGAAAAATAATTAGGTTTCATCCATTTTTCAAATTTTTCCCCAATGTGACTACTGAAATATTAGTGTCCCGAAGCATGAAAGCTTTCTCTCCCCCTCCTCTGGGGACAGTATGAGTGCCTTTGCTCTTGTTCACTGTAACAGTATTTTTATTAAGAACAATGCAAAATAACTCCAGTTTTACATTAAAGTTCTAATTAACTGTTCTCTAAGAGCACTCCAAAGGAGTAAACAGCTTAGGGTTAATACAAAGCGGCATCCTAGAGGTAGAATGTCAGATCTTCTAGTCAGGTGGTGCTTCTTTCCTAGGAACAAGTATGCAAAACTGCTATTGAGCACTATTAGACTTCCAGAATGATCTAAAAGGTATAAGTTATCTATGCAACTGATGCAGTTTGCTCAGGAAAATTGGATTTCTCTAACTGCATTTCCATACATCTTCCTATCTTATTTCTTTATACATAGTTGATCACTTTAATGGAAACATTATCTTCCTGTTACCCTTACTACAAAAATGCAACTGAATTACCTTTACCAAACATGTCGTAGACCCTCAGAGCTATAAAGCTGACACTTCTACACTGTCTTCGATCATTCTCTACTATCTACAAGGAAAACCTGAAAGTAAATGAAGCTATTGCAGAGCAGGTCATTATGTTGAATCAAACTAACCAATTTAGATGACATGTTTTTACTTGCTTAAAAAAAAAAAAGCTTGTACTAAAAGGAAACTGAAAGCTACAGCAACCCCCCACCCCATATCTCCATACCCCGTATTTCCTATGGATAATCCTGCCAGTACCATAGCTCATACGTGGGATATTCATTGAGCATATATAATTAGTTTTTTCCACAAACTCAGAAACTATGCTTAACCTGGAAGGTGGTGTAGAGTTTCAGGAAGGGTTTTTAAAAAGGTTCAGTTTTTAAACCACATTTAACCTATAGAGATATGCAACAGAATCCTCATTTTTAAATTTACTGTTTTAAAATCTTTAGGTTATTAGAAGAGTTATGGATACATCTGCTGCAATAAAGCAGTTTCTTACACTGTAGAATTTATTTGCTATAGGGACACAGGGATTTTGTTTATTCCAGTTACGCCATATTGCAACCAAATAAAGACGTCAGAAAAATAGTCAGGTAACTACTAAACAATGAGCTCTAATAACGTGTTCCTTACCAAGATTTCAATTAAATGCAAATGTGTGACATTTTGATAGCAGAACATCTTAGGTATGGTTTCTAAGGATAAGGCAGGATTTTTGCTTTTTTAAAATTCTTTTGTAATTCTTCAGATTTTAGAGAACTTAAGTTTGATAGCTCTCACAGGTGAACAGCAGGTAACAGCTACTCACCACACAGAACCAGATGAGCAGAATTTCATTTCAGGGTTGGGGGAAAATCAGCACTGTAGATGTTTGTGTCGCATTTCCATGCTTCTATAATATTTCTCAATCTACATATCATCTTCATAAATTAAGGGGTCATCCAACCTGGGATAAGGCAATCCTGTGAAGGCCTCAAATTACTGTAGCTTTACAAATCAAGTAATGGATAAGCAGCATGCAAGCCATAAGCAGCTATATAGTGAAAAGCTGCTGCAGTCTAGCCTGCGATATGGAACAGGACGTGCAAGTTGAGAAATGCCCAAACATAACATTTAAAGATACACAGGAGCATTGCTTTCACTTCAGGCTAAACACCAACACTCTAAAGCACACTTGACACATGCAAATATTCGACTAAGCAGAAGTACAAAAGGCATATGACTGAATATAATCTTTAAAAGAAAATACAGTGTATAAAGAACCGATTAAATTTATATAAAGAAAGTAATGGCATGAGTTTGGTGTGCTGGACAGTTTTTATCACCACTGCATCACATTAAATTTGTTATCCAGCATGCTGCAACAAATAAGGAAATCTGAATGAAAAAATCCAATCCAGTCAAACCAAGTGGCTGGATAAAGCCAAACATGAAACAGGATTAAAAAACAGACTGATACAGTCCACTGTGGAGTTGATTAGGGTACTAGAGAAGCCTGGAGAATTACTTGCCACTGGAACAAATGGATGCTTGAGGGACAGCTGACCAGCAGCCTGTTAACGTTCCCAGCCAGCACTGAACACGCCGCCTCCTGAACTAAGAGCAGCCCAGCATGGCACTGAATGCAGAGAAGCCTTAAAGTGAGGTAGAGCAAACCCGCTAGCATCAGGCCTGGTAGTTCCAGCTATTATGTTCCTAGCCCATGCTCAGGTGTTTCACTGTGTCACATCCATATATAGCAAAATTAACACTAAAAACTGTAACAACACTGCAATGTAAGGCTTGTTTTTTTGTTTTTTTTTTAAAAACTATCTTGGGATTCTGAATTTTGACTAGTATCGAAGTCATTATGACAATTGCTAATATTGTCATTAAGCATAAAGAGAAACCAAACACCTCAATCATCAAGTACTTGGTTTTCAGTTTTCAAAATGCTTATTTTTAACTCTAACCCATATGCAGTATAAGTTGCTTGATGTTCTGAGATCTCAATAAAAAAATAAAACCTCAGAGGTTTTATTTTCCCTTGTACTGTCCCCCAGCTATTACTCTGAAAAGTTGTGGTACATTCTTATTTTCAAACTGCAGCACACTTTACAGATTCAATGTATAGCAAAAACCTCACCAAAGAATCCTTCTCATTAGCATAAATCACCCATAAACAACTTCAACACTATTCTGATGACTTTGTTGCAAAGATGCAGGTTTGATCACCCATAGTATTAATAGCTTCTACATCCTGTCTGCACTGCTGCCACACCGCTAGCTATGGGTCATATCAGTCACCAAACAAATGAAACAAGTGACAAGGAACAGCGGCTGACAAGTTGCGTTGCTGTCTTACACTTTCAGTAAATCTTTGTTTTTAAAACTACTGCAGTGATAAAGAAGCTCATAAAGCTGTTCCAGTTTGTTGGCAAGCTAATGAATCTCATTTGACTAACAAATAGCAACTGAGAAAGCATCTGCTCAGTGACCTACTTCTACGTTTGTGATAATACTGTTGGCTGGCCAGTAGCAGGAGTGCCGAGACTAACTCTCGGATCAAACCAGTCACTCATGACAGGTATATGCATCCAGCTCCAGAGTGTGCTGCATTCCGTGCTGGCGAGACTGCCCTTAACTAGTTGAAAGCCACAAATGCACTTTAAATATTTATAGCTGATCACCACTCAGGATTGCCAACCAAGGTTTTTAATAGTAATTTTAAAACCTTTTAGTAGACTGAGATCATTGAAAAGCAGTACTGTGTAATCCCATCTCAAAGTAACATAAGTGCTTTCCATTTGGTATTTATCAGCCTTTATTAATAATGACTTGTTTCTGTAAGAGCTATCAGAAGCATCAGTAAGGAAGATCAACTCTATGCTCAGGAGCAAGTTTAAGTACCTGAAAATACTGTTGTTCATAAACAGACATCCCCTCTTTAGAGTAGAAAAAAATCTGGTTTGCAAAACCACTATTCCACAGCAATAATTCTGTTACCACTTTTCTGATTTGTCAGTTTTAATCCAGTTCTTACACTCCACTGGAAGCAAAAAGAAAATGAAAGTTTCTAGAAAAACAGGCCAATACTGACACCAATTAGGAAGTTCAAAGAGCAGACAGCAGGAGAGGTAGAAAGTATCTTCATATTTTTTTAGTTTAGACCTAACAGAAAAAGATATTTGAGCAAGTAGGTGGTAGGAGTGAGATTTGTCACCAAAGCCATTACAGACCAATGACCAAAATCTCCCCCACTTTTGGCCACACGTATAAAGGAATAAATTCATCTAAATTTCTACACTGAAAACCAAAAAGCGGTTCTAGCCATTTTCCAGAATTCAAGCGAAGAAGCACACACTGAT
This sequence comes from Chauna torquata, assembly GCA_013399475.1. NCBI lineage: Eukaryota > Metazoa > Chordata > Aves > Anseriformes > Anhimidae > Chauna > Chauna torquata. The sequence continues at coordinate 8,400 of VXAL01019220.1, forward strand.
GTACTCTGACAACATATGCTGGCAGTGTGCTCTGCAAAGTTGTCACCAGAAGTTGACTATTGGCATTTTAAAGTACCAGACAAAACCAATGGCAACCCCTACAACCAACCATACACGCTGCTAGAAAAAGAATAAAACTGATGTGCTTGTGTGCATTAAAAATGTATCGCAAACTGACAACTAGCATCTGAATATTTCATTTTAGTTTTTAACCTAAGAATAGTTGAGTCTTTTGATTACGAAGTGAATTCAGAATTGCCTAAAAGAGGAAATGGAAGTCTGGAGCTCTTTACTAAGTCTCTGCATTTATACTCTTTAAGATCATAAAAATTTTGATCAAGTTTGAGACCAAAAGACTTGCAGTAATTTCATTTTAGCAATTCTTGAATCTCTTTCCATTGGTTTGGGAGTCCTTTTTAGCAAGCTGAGATAGCAAAAATAACTGTTTTGTACAAGGAAACTCAATAGTGTCTTTTAAAGCATTAAGAATATTCAGTGTGGAACAAGAAAATACATACACGTAATAGTACTGTAAGACTTCATTTTCACTGATGTTCTGTAAGAGACTCTTTGGTTCATAAAAAAAACAACAGAAAAGCATGGATCCGCAAGTCTAAATTACTACTCCAATTCCACGGTCCCCTTGCATGGAAATGTGTTACCTGTTCTCATTTTCTCCATTAAAAACTTCTATAGTAATTTATTATTTCTTAGTAGTGGCACTATCTAAACACACACTACGTTACTAGTTCACATAAAAGCACCAATACAAACGGTACTTGGCCCAATGGCTTTAATGCAGTCTATGTACCATATAACATTTAAGTGAAAAGTTAGGTTAAAAGAAACACTAGATGAAGCTATCAGAGAACATACACAAAATCTAAGAATGATTTTACTTAAGTTTGTACTAACATATTTCTGATGGTAGGTAGCAGTCATAAAAACACTTAGGGCCATTAAAATCAACGTACTAAGAGTTACCAACTTTTTAGCTTTTCCAAAATCCCGCTCTTGATGAAATGCGTTTTGCTATTTAGCCTTTTATTAAAGAGTTCAAGTTAAAGCTTTAGAAACCTGCAACAAACTTCCATTAAACATGAAATTTATCATTCAGTGCTATCATTCAGAAGATTTAAGAGATTAAAAAATGAGTGCATTATCAAACCAGGTCAATATATTCAAGAAGTTAGCAGCTGAACCAAATACAAAGGTGTCCTCGAGTGGCCATTTTAAATGCACACAATATATAGAGAAATAACCTAAATTAAGACGACTACTCCATACTCATTTGACAGGTTTTAAGTTCAGCTACTAGATATTTCTCATTGTCTTTATTGCTGCACATCTCCAATGCACATTAACAAAACTAAAATTCGTATTTTGTTTTAAAGCAGTAGCAATGACAGATTCCTAATAGGTGCACATACACACACAACCAACATTTTTTAAAGAGGTCTACTCTTGAAATACTGAAAGTAGTATTAGAATGCTGACTTACTATTAATAGCACATCTCTGAATCCCTGCAGAATTTCTTTAGGTTAACTGGTAAGGCTTTTTGTTAGTTAGTAAAACATTTCTGCCATTCAGTGCTCTAACTGCTGGACACTACAGAAAAAAGATGTAACGCCCCATGGTTCACAAAATGCAGCAGTAGCTGGCTTTACAAAGAACCCAGTACTACCATGCAGTCAGTATTTTGAACACGCTCACCCCTCATCCATTCCTTTAGAGTGCTCTTATCTCATTTCAGGAATACAATGAAGCTTGTGCAAAACCTAGCCATAGTTCTGTATGTGCGCATTAGTACAGACACATTCATAAAATGTACATCAAGTAGAGATGCAATGACTCAATGTTCTGGGAGGTTTTTGGTTTTGTTTTTTGTTTTTTTTTGTTGTTGTTGTTGTTTTTTAATAGTATTTGACTTCAGTGAAAAATACGTATTCCCCTCCGCAACTCTAAAAGCATCGATACCTATTGTTGACCACATTTTTTTTAGGCTATTTAGCTTCTCCTTTGGATATCTACCTCTTGGGATGCTACGGAGAGTCAACATGGCTTAATTAAAGGCTGACATTGGATAAACAAAACAGATGCTTTTAATCTCTTACTGGAGTGCTCTCCATGTTTTCTGCATTTGTTCCAATGAAAATTGTCTTTAATGAGAGCTTCCCAACACTTCGGAACACCACCTTTTTTCTCCCAAGTGGCAATGCCTGCTCTGCTGCATACCAGGATCATTTACATTTTCATGATAGACATTGAACTGGCAACTCAATCACTACATATTTCAGCTTTGGCAGAACTTTTGTCTACACTGACATAGTAACTTGTAGCTAAGCGGTTCATCTGTGTTAACTACTCCTCAAATGAAAGTACTTGGCTCCTTATGGAAATGGGGAAAACAAGACCCCACATGACAGCAACTAAGAATGCAGTTGCATAGTAAAAATCCATACCCTGGCTTCTCACTCCAACTAACACACCTAACCACTGCTGGACAAAGTCCATCTCAAGGCCAGTCACGAGTGGTATTCCCAGTCATTGATACTGGGGCCAGTACTGTTTAACTTTTTCATTGATGACCTACACAATAGGACAGTCCCTCAAAAGCAAGTCTGTAGATGATACAAAACCAGGAGGGGTCAATACACTAGATGGGTGTGCTGCCGTTCAGAGTAATCTTGGCAGGGTGAGCAAACAGGAACCATCCGGAGTTCAAAGGGAAGTACTAAGTCCTGCAACTGGGGAAGACAAACTCCATGCACCAGTACAGCCTGGGGGTCAACTAGCTGGGAAATAGCTTTGCAGAAGAGGACCTGGAGGTCCTGACAGACAAGTTGGACATATGCCAGCGAACCACCCAGTTCGGGGCTCCCCAGCGTAAGACTGATAGGGGCTGACAGAACCAAGTCCAGGAAAGAGTTGCAAAGATGATTAAAGGATTGGAGCATCTTTTAAACAAGGAGAGGCTTAGTGAGTTGAGGTTGTTTAGTCTGGAGGAGAGAAAGCTAATGGGAGGGAATGGGGGGAAGAAATCTGATCAAAGTGTATAAATACCTGCTGGTGGGGAACAAAGACAACTGAGGCAAACTGTTGCCTGTGGTATTCAGTAACAAAGACCAAGAGGCACGGAACAAATTGAAACAAAGGAAATTCCATTGAAACATAGGAATAAACTTATCTGTAAATGCAAGGGTTGCTGAATACTGGAACAAGTTGCCATGAGAGGTTGTGGAGTCTCCATCCCCGGAGATATTCAAAACCCAAGTGGACACAGCTCTAAGCAGCCTGTTCTAGCTAACCTGCTTTGAGCAGGGGGTTGGATCATCTCCAGGGGTCCTTTCCAGCTTCAGCTATTCCCGCAATTCTGTAATTTAACCCATTCTAACAGCACAATCTTGCAAAATAGTTTTACCCCACTTTCACTATCCCTGCCCTTACGTCATAATTCTTGTATGGTATTTTTGTACTTCCTCTTTATCAGCATATTTCAAAGATACTTCATATCATTTGATTCACAAATTTTTCAGACCACTTAGGAAAAGCATTATGGTTCTTGTTACATTGGGGGGGGGGGGGGGGGGNGGTTTATAAGCCACCAGTAACCTCTCTCCACACCAATGATTCTGAATGCTTCTCAATGCCAGCTACTATAAAGCTACAGTTCACCTGCCCTATCATACTCCAATTTCTCCATCTTAAATTGCCCACGTGGTATATTCTAAATCCATAATACGTTTACTGCATTTATCTCCTTTAAGATAACTTTCTGGAAAGCATGTCACCACAATCTTTAAATTCACATCACATTTCGTCCAGTTGCCTGTTTAATTTCAAACCTCTTGAATTATTCACAGCATCTTAAAGCATGGAAAATGTAGACCCATTATTCTTTTCTTTGCATGAACTTAAGAGTTTCATAAAACTTCTGCTGCATAAATAATCCACATCCTTTCTTAAATATAGAAACTGTTTATTATTCTCTGAGTATTGTCAGTACATGATAATATATTCATACTACATGTAGTGGAATAGATTGTGCCAGTTCATTATTTTTGAGACTGAAAACATCTGGAATGAGCTTAAGTTGATTCACCATCCACCCTGAATAAGGCAGTTTCCATAGACATTCTGAGAATTGTGCTGTTTCTTCTCTTACATGCTTACTTTCATTAAAAACTGCAGAGATCACTTGCGATAATACCTACATCACTAATCTTTATACATAGCCAACACAGTGACTTCACTGCTTCTTTTCCATATTACTTGTACGGCATTTGATAAAAACAAAAGTTTAAACAAGCTTGTCTTTTGTCAGTTTTTATTTTACATCAAAGAGGGCGGGTGCTACATTTTTTTTAAAAAAAACGTTAGAAAATATGCTGGCTTCAAACTTAATTTCCTAAACCTCTGTGCAACTCAAATAATTTCTCTTGGGCACTGCATCTAAGAACACGGCCTCATTAACAACTTTCCTGCCACCGTACCAGGTGTATAGCTTTGATTACAAGTATGTGGAACTCAATACAGATATCATCAGTCAAGATGAATACTCTGTTCAGAAAAGGCTTTCAAAGAGATTTTGCAGATGCAGAACACCTTTCGCCTTCTTTCCAGAGTGAACAAATGACTTCTGCTGAAGCCAAGCCAAGCCACCCTTTGAGCACTTCACCTTCTTGGATATAATCACAGCACTGAATTATTCTACTTGTAACCAGAAATCAGGCAGCAACTCTTGTCCCAGCACAGAAACCCAATCAACGCTCTTTCATCGGCTTTGTTCAGACCTTTACCAAGCCAAAGGCTTTGACCTTTCATGTTTTCCCTTCAACACAAGCAAATTCTACTCACTATTGCCACCTCAGACATTATTGCAGATACTAGTGACAAACCTATTAAAGACTAGGCAGAAATTAGATAGGAATGTTAAGTAGAGAAGTAGCTTTGATATCAGCTAAACTGTTTAACAATGATGAGAAAGATGATACGCACTCATATTCCTATACAACTAGGAACTGCATTCATATTAGTTGAGCAGATGGTACCTATCTGTTTCTTAGGATACAAGCATGGAGGGGTCACAGCGCAGTCTTCCTTTTCAAGTTTAATTATTACAGTTACTAATATTGGTAGTCTAATCTTTGAACTTCTTCCAGACTAGAAAGTGATCTCTGAAATCAATCTCCCCATTTTCAGTTCTGGATTCAAGTACTTTGTCTTCAGATTGGTTACAATATCAAGGGAAAGACACAAGGCCAAAAAGTGCACTTGTCAAGTAAGTGCTTTGTCTTGATAGTCACAAAAGCGAGTTAATAATTGCAATGCACTCTTTCTCTGGGAAAACCAGCCTGCACTCTAGCATTTGTTGTGACATTCTGAATAAATTCCTGAGAACACTCCTCATCCTGTATTCAAACTAAGCTTTTTCAGTTCCAAACTAATCTGTTTTCAGTTTCATATAAGTGTTTCGGAAGAATCAAAAGTTAAGACAGTTCAACTAAAAATACCATTAGCCTTATATACATTGTCATTTTTTCAGCCTGTAACACAAGTTCTATTAATGAACTGCACACATTCCATTTGCAAGTCATTAAACATCTCTTACATCAGCTGGTGATGATAAAGTCTACGGCAAACATTGTTTCTGCAATACAGGTAACAAATTTCATGACAACCGGGAAAAAGAACCTGGCCTAAAAGTCAAGAATAGCTAGATCTGCCACAGCTTCAACAATGAAAATATCACCAGAGGAAACAAAACAAAAAAAAATCCCCTTGCACAAGCTGTGACAACTACAGGTTGCGGCTGGAAGTCTTAACAATCTAAGTTTCTTTTTCTGGCTCTGCATCACTGCCTGCATCCATGGCTTTCTTGAAAGTAGTTGGAAGTGGTATGAGGAAGTAAGAGAATGCTAAGTAATCCAGAAAGATACTGATATATCCCAGACAAAAAAAAAAGGAAAAAATTACAAAAACAAAAGAATAACTGCAATTGTGCTAAGATCTGGTGGGAGGAATACAGGAGGAAAGCTCAAACAGAAAAAAAGACTGAAAATCAAGGGAGTTAAGGCAGTAAGCTGCCCTCCCTGTACAGTACTTTTCCACTTGGGAGTCCCCTTTGCATATCCAGCTTTAGAGCTATGCAAGTCTTCTCTGCTGTAATGCGGAGCCTCTCCAAAATAGTAAGGCAGTTTACTCTCCTAAAAATAACGACAGCTTTATATTATGTTCTCTTGGAACATGTCTTGTGTCTCTGACTAGGCTTACATCTGCTCCACTTATATTTACTGCAACAAGTCTGGCAAAGTCCTCCAAGTCATCTATTTAAGCATACAAGTTCAGATTTGCGGGGAAAGGTGTTTGTGTAATTGTATGCTGTGTTTGTCTAAGAGCGCTCCAGGAAAAAATAAAGGAGCATAAAGAGTTTAATGAGAGCCCAAAGCAAACAACAGATTTACTAAGCAACAGTCTTTACAACTGAGATCATAAGAGGAGAAACCACTCTGCATGCTTTACCCTTCAGTTCTCGGATTGCTGTGTACAAAAAAAATATAGGATGAATATGAAAGGAATTGTCCATGCTTTAAAGTGAAACTCAGGTACAAGTCTGAAATGGAATGACATTCCTGAACAGTTCCATATCAGCACCTGCCTGAAGAAGAGTTTTAACATACAAAATCACCTCACACCACTTGACCTGTGGTAAATGTCTGTAGTTAATTACCAAAGTGATGAAAGTCCTCAGTTGCTGTGCATGAGCTTTCAGGGATGAATCAAGTCAAACACCAAAGCATATTGTACAGCAAGTTCCATATCTTAGATGCACCACATTCATAAAGACCTCTAAATCCTTTCACTATGTGAAGTTTGTTTTAATAGATTCTACGCTATACTTTGCACCCTTCACAGCTTACATATTGCTAAAAAACAAGGGGACTTGGCAGAAAATAAATTTTAGGAGGACAATATTATGTTGAAAGTATTTTAAATCTATTGACTTGTTAACAGCTATTGCTGCTCTCAGGGTGATCATTCAATAAGCAAAAAAAATTCCCTGCTGTTAGCAATACCAAACCACATGTGGTATTCACAGAACAAAGATAACAAATACTCCCAAGTAACAGTCAGCTTCACATGTTTTTACTTATGTTATTCCAAAATTCATTTTAAATTCAAGCATTCATAAAAAAAACTTAATAAACATGAAGTCCTGCATGTTTCAAACTTACATCATATAAAAGCAAAACAGGAAGGTGGCTGGTCACATCGAGAGACCTGGCTTTCTTAAGCACTTGGTCTTTAGAAGTCTTAACGAACCAAGGTCTTACCACAGTAGGTCTATGAACTACTTTCTGCAAAAGGAAGTGTTCATTATTTATATCAGTGTGACTCTTAGTAACGTTGGGAGAGAATTATGGTAGGCACTGGCCTAAGAAATACTACTACTGTCACAGGCTACACTGCTTAAATGGAATAGGCTTTGATAATAAGGATACATTTTCCTAAATAAAATAAATGCCACACAGCTGTCTTCACAGATAGAGTCATAAAATCAGAACCTTACAATTGTATCTAAGCATTTACCGATCATTACAACTGTAACGATTTTTCAAAGAGCTGACACACATTAAGTTACTCAGAAGTTCCCATTCTCTGGGCTGGCTAGAAGATAATTGCTTGCGTGAGTGAAAAAGATGTCTGCTTTAAAGGGCTTTCTTGAGAATTACATTTCCCTGAACTACACCTTAACTTCAAGAAAGATGCTCTTGCTTATAAAGCTTGATTTAAATTTGGCTGCGTGGAACTTGCAGAAATTATTGCCTCATTCCATGCCTGTTGGTCATACCCTGCATCTGACCAGAAAAGTTACTACTCTCAGTTGTGCAAACTCCGCACCATGTTACAATAGTCATGTTCAGCCAGTCTATCTGAACTTACTTCCATGGGGTACTAAAACTAAAAAAAAAAAAAAAAAATTGTTTGCCTCATTGGGTAGGCTTATTTATTCATAATTCTTTTCTTTGTACTGATCAGAATAAAACTTTAAAAAGTCAAATACTCCAACTTTAGCAGCAGCTAAATAGAAAGCAAATTCAAAAAAGGTCAAGATAGCAGTACCCTGGAAATAAAGTATTTCTGCAAATGCACTGTTAAGACATTTTTCTAAAACTTTTTCTTCTTGTTTTACAACATGAAGCAGCAAACAAATAACTGATCAAAATTTTTTAAAAATTATTAAAGTTTCTGTTCCAAATAAGATCAAAAAAGTTTAAACATTCAAAAAAAATGAAAGGCACCCATAAAACTTACCCACATTAACATATTCCTTAAATTATCAGATTGATTTTAACTGTATTTTCAGTGTTGGTTTTAAAAAAAAAAGAAAAGAAAAAAGAAAAAAACTTGAGACTTTTTCCAAGCTTTGTTTTTTCCTTCGATTTTTTTAAACTACATTGCTTATTCTGAATTAGAGTTCCTGTTTCTTGTTTCACCTAAAGTACATGTGAAAGTATACCTGAGAAATTAAGGAACAAGTTTAGTGTGATTGCTTTGACAAATTCCTTACTTACATCTCCTAACCTGACCCAGAGTGCCTTATTTTGACTACCGGGGGCTACCATTCATGCCACATTCCAGAAGATTTTTCCTCAAGGCTAAAGCCTAAGATTGTAGTTTACACTTAGGTCTAACAGATATTAAATTGTTTCCCAGCACTAAACACCACCACCACCCCCAAAACCACACACCCCACTGTTCAAAAGGATGTCAGGTTCTGAAGTCTCAAGTCTGCACTGAGGCTGAGCTAGAAAATAAGCAACTATTTACTGATAACCCACTTACAATAACTGAGTAAACTGTACCACTTATTTAGTTCTGAATAGTGATACAGAATCAGCATTTCACATTTTCCCAATAACACCACAACGGCTCAGAAAACTGAGAACCATGTATTTTAAGTTTTGATTTTTTTTTGAAGTCAGACTGCTTTCAGCATTAAATTTTCCTAATTTATATTTGATTTCTACTTAAATGCATTATTGTAACCAGATAATAAAATGGCAGTTACTTTTGTTTGTTGTCCATAGCTTTATTCTGCATCGCTTATCAGCTTTTTTCATGAAAAAAGTCATTTAACTTTTCATATTTGCTTATTTTTAGCCTGCATGTTCGATGGCCGTACTGGTCTGGCCACTAGAGAACTTTGTTACCATAGTAAGGGTCTCTCAAAATCAAATTTAGTACAACAGTCTTCTTGCCAGAAAAAAAACGCCTCATATAGTTAACATTTTGATACAAGAATCCCAAGCATCACAGGATCAAGAACTGAGCCTTGACATATACACTCCTGACTCCAACAGACAGAATACATTAACATTAACACAGACATTGTACTGTTAGACAAAACTGAAAAGCTTATGATCTTGCCAAAGTTAATCTACAAAAAATAGTGTCTGGTTTTGAACAAATTCTCTTCAAATGTACAATTTTTATGCTATTTGAAGCTTTTAGCACAAGCACCTTTAACAGCGGACTAAATCTGGGAAAGTCCCTTAAAGTTCTAATTACCACTTCAGTGACATTACTTGATTAAGGAAAGCAAGCCTGAAGGTATAGTGAGCCTGTTTTTGTTCTACCTGCTTGTATCCAGAGAGAGGGGACTCATTTCACCAAATGACAATACACATATGCATCTCCAATTTAAACTGTTCATAACCAAAGCAGAAAACATTGTTATTTCAAAGGTGATAACAAAGTGTGCTAAATGGCCAGATTTCAACCCAACAATACTTTTTTTCAATTAAAAGCAGGGCACAGAGGGTACTCTGTGCAAAATGAAGTGGGGTAGAGAAACATCTAGAAGAAGAGAGCTTCTAGGCCCTCCTCATCTGGAGGAGGGATGAACCCAAATCACATCAGTGGTGTCGTACCTGCTATCCTATATGGCACCCTGAGCAAGAACAATTTCTGTGCCTGTTGAAAGCTGGGCCATGATGTAGCACAGAACAAAGCTTCCCCACCCCCCACACACAAACGGCTCGTGAAACTATTACTGATAAAAGGATCAAGCTAACAACTGCTTTGATGCTACCAAAATACTTGACAGAAGGCTGCAGACCACAAGCAGGAACCTCCCCCTTCCTCCGCAGCCACCCCTCAGCTGCCAGGGAATCTCAGCCACCCCTGAGAGAGGTGGGACAAGGGCAGGTTTCTCAGACATCATTACACCCACAAGAACAAACCTCTCACCACTCCCCACACAAGTGCACAGAAACCCATACCCCTGCAGCACTGTTCTCATCCCATTCTTCTCAAACTCCCCACATACCTCCATTTGCTGGAGGTTCAGGGTACCTTCCCTTCTTCCCTGTCTACAGTACCAGGAGAAGAACAGAAGTGTATCAGACATGCAGAATACAAAGGCCCATCTTTACCTCTTCTTCCTCTTTCCTGTCAGTCCAAGGTCCGCTCAAAAGATGATCACAGAATACCAGGCACAGAAATACAAGCGCACATGAGTTGGGCTGGGATCAGAGCCAAGCAGAGTAACTGAAAACACAAGCAGTGGACTAGGATGACAGGCACTACACTAGTTCAGTAAATTTAGTATTGTGTACTTCTAGGATTTTGCTACCACTGGAGCAAAGAAAATTGCCTACCTCAAACCTGATGTTTGATGGCCTTGAAGAAAAGTAGGTGAATGTGAATGTGCAGGACTCATCTACTGTTAAAATATTTCATAACCATATTTTGTTCCTGTATCAGGAAAATTATGCAATTTACATTAGTCAATGAAAGACAAGCCCAGGTAGGAAGAAATAAAATGCTGTTCCCTACTCAGCAGTAACATGCATCTTTCCAACTTGTCTGGATTCTATTCTTAATGCCATGGCACACAATTTATACTAGTCTGCAGTACAATACCCAAAACCTGATTACTCATTCAAACACACTAAAGCAGCAGTGGACTATTATACTAGACACCTAGGTTCTCTGTTTAAATAAAGATCTTGCAAGTCTTTTGAACTTTTTAAACAAGTATAATTTTAAATGATTCTTCTTATTTTCTACTTTGGAATCAAAGTAACAGGGGTAGCTAACAGCGTAATTTAAGATATAAAATACAAACTGTGGTTTAAGGGAAGCAACCTTTCCCCTACTTCATAATGCTTAACGAAATTCACTTCTCTAGTTTCCAGGTTTTTCTAAACCTTATAAAACAAAAACATCATTTGAAGATCCATTTTTCTCAAATGGCAAGGCAGCATAAATTCCCAGTCTCTACTCCCATCCTTACACTCATTTCCCTGTCAAAGTTCACTGTCTAGTCAGATGGACTAGTAAGTTCTGTGTTAGGCCATGCTTAAATAATGTAGATATGCAGGAGTTTAAGCATACATACACCTACATAAGAATGTATGAACTAGATTGTACACCCCATAAACAGCTGCATCAAGAAAACCGTTAAGGCTCTGAATTTCAGTAAACGCTGACATTCTCAAAACTGCTTTGCAAGAAAATCATTCACAGGCTTACCGTGGTCAATGCATAGCTATTTGAACAAACAGCCACTTTATTTATTATCCATGTTTCCTATTACAGTGCACCTCACTGGAAGCAAGGTTCTAGCATCAGCAGAGCAACAAGACCCTCAGAATAGGGACCCAAAACACCTTAGTATCTCTCATCAAGATATTACAGAGGAAGAAAGTCAACAGGAACAGTAATCCTATTTTATTCCTGTAACACAGCAAAAGATACTCAGAAAGGACTCAGAAGTATACTGTTAAAGAACTATCCATCACTGAAAGAGCAGAACACCACAATATAAAAGGTCTGAAGAAAGCTACTTCTTGTATTGTAATGGTTTGCTAATAGACAAAGTATGTTGTACTTACAGAATCTGGGAACAGATTTCAACAGATAAAAGAAAGCATTTAGCTCTGTATCAAGAAGTTTTCTACCCTGAAAGACATTTTAATGTGTGCAATGTTTTCTACATTTCTCTCATGTAGCTTTCAAGTAAGAAAAGTGACAATTCTTGGCGAAATTGTTTACTTACATTGAAGGCATTAACTGCATTTTTATCATAATATTTCTTCTTTTCATACTTATCCCTGATGAAAAATTCCACAGCTCTGGAAATGGCTAGTTTAAGGAAAATATGCATTCAGATAAATAGCAACAGCAACCTACAAAGCCAACAGGTTATTCAAATTAAAGAACTGCAACAGACTTTGTTCCAACTCATTTTGTCATTTTAAAACAACAGAACAGAAATCACTCTAGACAGAACAACTGCTATTGCATTGTGCAAAGACAGATGCTTTTTACTACAGAAAATTAATCAGTTTAATCTCTTAATGAAACAATATCAGAAAGAGATCGTTCAAGTAACCCAGTGTTTCAGAGTTATGACATCTGCACTTGGTATTTATAAGCTGTAGAACTGCAGCACTGCAAATACTTGCAGCAAAGGTACTCACATACAGTAAATAATTAAAGTGTGGTTTACCATCGTAACTTGGAAAAAATGCTTTCTTTTCAGATAAAAGGTGAAATGTATGCACCTGTTTTCAGATTTGCACAAATTATACCATGTATCAAAAGCTGATCATAAGTCCTCTGGGATCAGCAAGTCCTCTGTAAGAGTATTCCGCTACAACCAACCATCTCCATGGAAGGGAAAGAAAACTAAAGCAATAGTGACCAGAAGGTATTGAACCACAGGTGGAAATAGCAGCAAGCATACTAACATGGAAGACCAGAACAGACAACTCGCTAGCTCAAACACAGAAAGGTCACTACTTATTTTCATCAAGATTATCTCAGCTTAATAAAGCAGCTCAGCCAAAGGTGAGTGAATACTTTAACTTTAGTAAAGCTGACTCTCTGGTATCTGTAGAATAAATTTTAACTAATCTGTTCAGCAATATGATTATCCATTCAGAAATCAAAATTTCAACTGTGGAAGCTCAGGTTCATTGCATATTTAATTTTCATACCATTTTTTCCTCAATCAAGGGAAAGATACCTTAGCTCTATGTACTGTCTCGTAAGATTAGCACTGAGCTCAGGACACTCAGTTCCTTCCTTTTGCACTTAAATTTTATCTTCAACAATAGTACTTAGTTTCAAATCATATGCAAATGTCACCTGAACACTTGCCTCATAAAAAAGCTGCAAAAAAAATATTCTTTTCTTTCTCTCTTCAAATATACTTACATTCTAAAGGGTATCTTGAGCTCTTTGAAGTATTAGTACTCAGACAGCCATACATACATTGTTCTTTACACACACTGAAGGATTGTCTTTTTGCCCAAAATTAAGATATATTATCAAATTACAAATGAATGCAGGTTGCATAGTATGCAATACCCATGACTTTTCATATTTAGCTAAGACTAAACAGGATTCTCTCAAAGTTTATTTTCAACTTGCATTACAAATTACTGCATTACATAATCTCAGTGAGGGTACAGGGGAGGGAAATTTTTATTGCTTTCCATGCCTTTTTTCCCCCCTATGCTTTTGAGTTGTAACTGGAATTCTCTATGCAATTACAACTAATCTAGAAGTAGACAGAAAATATTCAAAACTTGATTGTTTTAAAATACCTTTGAATAACTTATTTCTTCAAAGGAAACGTCTTAGCTATTTGCCAAAATTAACATTTTCAGATGGAACATTTTGTGAAGTGTTCTAAGTTTTGGTGTTGGATATTTTATTTGTTTGGCATAAATCTCCTTATTTCTAGCAGTTTCCCAGAATGAACACAATATTTCAGACAATTAGAAAGCATTAATTTGAAAATTAACACAATCAGAAGGCTTTAAATTTCACAAGATTTAATTTTTCAGGATGCTATTACACTGGGGTATTAAGCTGCGTATTTTGAAAGATACCACTTTATTCAAAGTAACCTACAACAATGTACATGAATTTTTGAACCATGTCTAAGTTTCCTTAGGTCAGTAACCTACAATGCTCTTGTTAGCAGAGTAATTTAAAACAACTTCAACAGATGTCAGAACTGTTTTAAGATGCAAGTCAAATGAAGACACCAAAAAAAAAAACTCTTGGAACAAAAACACTTTCAAACAGGAAACTAATGCTCACATACAAAACATCAAGATGATCCTCAAAGTTAGCTGCTAGGCCAGAGGACCCCTGTCAGGTACACGAGAACATGAAAAATGCCCAGAAAGGTCAGTCTTGTGATTAAGAAGTAGAAGTGATGGGGGAACTTTATCAGGAGATTTTGGGCAGATCCCCCCCCCCAGTTTCTCCATGTCTCCATTGAACTACCTAGAAAGTGGAAGTACGTACATTACAGATCTACAGGAAGTTAAACACTAATATGGAATAATATATACAAAAGCAATCACTATAAGGCAAAGGATTTTCACAGTTCAGCGAAAAGATGATTCAGAATAGTAAGAATATTCACAACCAGAATAATTATGAGACAACAATGATTTTGTACTGATACAAAAGGTCAGAAAGAAACGGCAAAAAAGTCGGTATCACAACAGTTTGTCACCGATATCAAGCAGCTAAGTAGCTGCCGAAACTGAGGGGAAAGAGAATTAAAACAGAAAATGCTGACATCCTCTTTCCTAGCACTGTATTTTTAATAAAGAAGACATGCAATTAAATAAATTCAGTTTACCACATCACCACTTAGAAAATGACAAAAGACTACATAATTATCTCAAGGTATACAGTGTCAACAAAATAATTATTTTGAAAGTTTAAAATAAGCCTGAAGAGGCAGAAGTGTTGATTATCTCAGTCATCTGAGATCTACTGTGCAACTGAGCTAATGCGACTTTTGGTCTTATCTGACAACAAAAGCCTCAAGCAAAGCACTATTAGTTCTCACCATATTGGGACTGATGCTGTTCAATATCTTTATCAATGACACAGAGAGGGGGATTGAGTGCACCCTCAGAAAGTTTGCAGATGACATCAAGCTGAGTGGTGCAGTTGATACAACAGAAGGAAGGGATGCCATCCAAAGGGACCTGGACCAGCAGGAGAAGTGGGCCCATGTGAACCTAAATGAGGTTCAACAAGTCCAAGTGCAAGGTGCTGCACCTGGGTCGGGGCAATCCCAGACATGAGTCTGACTGGGAGAAGAACTCATGGAGAGCAGCCCTGTGGAGAAGGACTTGGGGGTTCCAGTGAACAACAAGCTCAACATGAGCCAGCAGTGTGTGCTTGTGGCCCAGAAGGCCAACTATATCCTGGGCTGCATCAACAGAGGCATGGCCAGCAGGTCGAGGGAAGTGATTGTCCCCCTCTGCTCTGCCCTCATGAGGCCCCACCTGGAGTACTGCATCCAGGTCTGGGACCCCCAGCACAAGAAAGATGGGGACCTGTTGGAGCGGGCCACGAGAATGATCAGAAGGTGGAGCACCTCTCCTATGAAGACAGGCTGAGAGAGCTGAGGTTCTTCAGCCTGGAGAAGAGAAGGCTCCAGGGAGACCTCACTGTGGCCTTTCAGTACTTGAAGGGGGCTTATAAAAAAGATGGAGAGGGACTGTTTACATGGGCAGATGGTAGGACAAGGGGGAATGGTTTTAAACTAAAAGAGGGGAAATCTAGATTGGATGTTCAGAGGAAGTTCTTTACTCAGAGGGTGGTGAGGCACTGGAACAGGTTGCCCAGAGAAGCTGTGGATGCCCCATCCCTGGAGGTGTTCAAGGCCAGGCTGGGTGGGGCCCTGAGCAACCTGGTCTAGTGGGTGGCATCCTTGCCCATTGCAGGGGTGTTGCAACTAGATGATCTTTAAGGTCCCTTCCAACTCAAGCCATTCTACGATCCTCCTGCAATAGTACCAGTAAATTCAAGTTAGCTGCAGTAAATAAAAAACATATGTCTTCAAGATCAACTTTTGAAGAAGTTTTAGTCTAAGTATTTCAGTCTTATGACAGAAAAAGTTCTAGAGTATTACAGCTGTAATACTACAATGCTATGTGGTTCCAGCTGTTTTTTTTTTTTCCTTATGCCTATGTATGTTTAATGCAAAAGCTACTGGAATATCAAGAAACATCAGTTTTGCTCAAGTGCATGTTATAATGAAGAGTCTAACCCTTCAAAAAATCTTCATCACATAGTATATCAAGAATAAGAATCTAATAAACAGAAGAACCAAGATCGCTTTTGTATATAGGAGAAAATTCAGATCCAATTATGACTAAGTCAGTTTTATCAGCCTCCATAGCCTATATCAGACTAGAAGAGTGTGAAAAGATTCAGCTCACTTAACAGTAAGTGTTTAGGATCTCGTTACAGTTAAGAGTTCCAGTAAGATCAGGTGAAGCAAATCCTACCTATGGAGCACCATCACTAAATCAGAAGCTAATACAAACCTACGTTAATGCTATTATAAGTTATCCAAAGGATTCAGTACATTCGAGAAAGTTAATTTTTGAGGAAAGCCATTCATCAGTGCCAGACAATTTTTCCTCCCATCCTCCCTTTCTCTGGGTACCTGGTGATAAACACGCACCAACACAAGTGGTGACTGTCAGAGATGTTTGGTTTATTCAGATAATGCTAGTCATCTGTGCTCGAACAGTTCCTAGAGTGCATACACTTCAACTTCAGAAAGCTACAGTATACTTAATCTAGAGGAAGAAATCTGTACTTCACTTGCATAAGATCCAATGACTTATTTTACTTTACCATTCAGCTCATTATTTCCTGTTCAAATGCTTCTAACTTCAGCTGGCAGTTATTCAAGATAAAGACAGAATCAAGAGCTCTCTGGTATCACTCTAACTTCCTACATATATGGAATTTATGAAGTCACTTCTTTTGACAGTAAAAATAAATGGGGCTTGCCAAATCTCATTACAAAGTAGATTTGCTATAACTGAAGTAATTTAAACCTTTTCTGAACTGTTCGCAGCTTCCACTGCTACTTCTTACACAACAATATCAGTGAAATAATGAGTTGCCAAATGTAGAATTTTCTTGAAATAGTCATAACATCTAAATTGCATTTGAAGTCACTTCAACATGAAAACTAAAGCAAAAAGGATACTGATCCGTTTGAGGTCTTCGAAAGTTCTCTGGTAGATTAGCTTCGTAGAGTAGCCTTGCTTTAGTATTTCCCATTTCCTGCATGCACTAAGGAAAAGTGGTAGAAAACAGTTTGTGAGCAGCGACATTTCAAATCATGACACAGTTAGAAGCTAAAGGTGTGCTTAAATAACACTACAGGTTTTAAAGAACTTGCATGTCCCAAAATTACAGCACTTAACAAGCTTCAGCTTCTCAAACACATTCAGCATACCAAAGATTCATATGAACATGAGTATTTCTGATGCTTTAAGAGTTAAAATCATGTACCAAGATTATAAAAAAAAAAAAGGGAGGGGGAGTTAAATAATATATTAGATATTTATGAATAGACTGTAGCTGACTACAATGTGTTCAGTCCTATGGAATGAGACCTAAAAAAAATCTCTTGCACTATCTATAAAGGACACGCTTTCCTTACAGTGAATCAGAAAGGCTAGACAGTACATT
The DNA here is from genome assembly GCA_013399475.1 of Chauna torquata. NCBI lineage: Eukaryota > Metazoa > Chordata > Aves > Anseriformes > Anhimidae > Chauna > Chauna torquata. The sequence goes on from VXAL01019220.1 coordinate 25,949, forward strand.
CAGTATTTTATTGATATAGAATCACATTTGAAAGATCCAAGGGAAAGGAAGGTAAATATTCTTTAAATGCACATCGTCAAAACCACAGGTATCTATCTGTCTTTGACCATGTACCTTTCCTGCTGGTACAAGGGCATTAAGTTACCTTGTTGGACAGTTAAAGTTGCCCTCAAACACTTGAAAACCAGAGTAGCTCTCCTGTCTCTACACTTTGACTGTAAAACATTCAAGATAAACTTAATCCTTTCAAAAGGATTCCTGGTATTCCTTTCAACTTGAAAATACTGTAACATTTTACCTGTATTTGTTCTGGTGTCCACTGGTCCAAGTTGACGGACTTCACCCTTGATATATGTACCCCAAGATTTCGATGTATTCCAGCACATCTGATGCAAATAAAAACACCAGTGTTCCAAGAAGCCCATCTTGGACCTAAGGAGAATGGGGAAATACATTAGTTATTTTCAATATTCCATATAACATGAAGATTTTCTTTAGTATGACTCTATTCTAGACAATAGGAATAAACAAGTCTGAATAAAGGCCAACAGCTCTTTCTCCAAGACATTTAGTTACTGCTAATAATCTCCATTATTAGCAATTTTATTTATGACTTTCTACTTGTAACTGATATCACATAACATTTCAGTTAGCTAGGAAGCACACCCCAAACAAACTTTAAAAAGTTGGCTTACAAGCAGCAACAAGATTTTGCTTACATTTTGAATAACACTTATGGCTATGCATTAGATGCAAGTATCAGCAAAAATCAGGAGAAGTTGCCCCTTTCTTTCTAATTAAAAGCCTACTAAGGTAAGCATCTATACCTAACTTGAAATTAAATGCAGAGCAATCTTATATAAATGCAGCAAATCCTTTAATACCCCATATATGCACAAACTTCACAATCGTAGCATGCAAGTTTTTAAGGAATGATTATAGAGATTTACAAAGCCAAATGATCAAAATATCCAAGATGAAGAATGGTAGAAAATGAAATATATTCAGCCCCCTTGATTCCTGAACTACTGAACGAGCTGCCATTCACTGCCCAATGAATTCTTCCACAGGATCACAATGATTTATGAACTTTACCACTGTTTCTCAGCCACGCTGGCACTTTGACAGACCTAGGGTACGCTGGCCTGAAATCTCACAGATACACCTGGGATATTTGATACTGTAGTAACTTCAAGTCAAATGCTCTCATGTTTTTATAAGTGATCTGGATTTATAAATGATGTCCTGGATGCAGGACTCAAATGCATACTAAGTTTGCAAATGATACTAAACTAGGACGAGCTGTTGACTCTGTTGAGGGTAGAGTGGCCTTGCAGAGAGATCCTGACAGACTACAGGGCTGGGCAATCACCAACCACATGAAGTTTAACAACAGCAAGTGCCAGATTCTGCACCTGGGAAGGGGCAACCCTGGCTATCTGTACAGACTGGGGAATGAGAGGCTGGAGAGCAGCCCCACAGAAAGGGATCTGGGGGTTCTGGTTGATGGCAAGTTGAACACGAGTCAGCAGTGTGCCCTGGCAGCCAGGTGGGCCAACCGTGCCCTGGGGTGATTCTATGACTCTTGTATTGTTTTATTCCAGGTCTGAACACCACTGGTATTAAACGCACTGCTTTAAACTCCATCTAGTTCTGAACTCTAAGGAATTAAAGTGATTAAATAATTAACCACCCGAAGCAGGCACATTGAAGAGATGGAAAGTGTTTTGAGCAATTATTTTCCCCCTTTGTGGCATAGATGCACATCCAGACCATTAACATAATACTGTAACGCAAACTGCTGCAGTTAACATACAGTACAAACACTTTCCTTGGGCCTAGAAAATTATTTTTTGCCTCCTGATCTTTTGCTTAGGACTGTTGTGGGTTGACCCCAGCCAGCCAGACAAACACCCACAGAGCTGCTTCATCACTCTCCTCTGCCGTGGGACACCAATAAGGTAGAAGGAAGGCGAGAAAACTTATGGATCAACATAATGACATTTTAATAGGTGAAACAAAAGGTGTGCACCCAAGAAAAGCAAGAAAAGGGATTTATTCATTACTTCCCATCAGCAGGTGAATAGTTAGCCACTTCCTAGAAAGTAGGACTTCAGCATGCATAACAGCTACTTGGAAAGTAACACCATGATCATCAACATCCCTGCTTCCTCCTCCTTTCTTTGAGCACTTATTGCTGAGCAAAACATTGTATGGCATGGAACGGTCAGTTAGCGTCACGTGTCTCCTCCTGATTTCTTGCCCATTTACCTCTAGCCTGCTCACTTGAGAGGGGGGAGCAGAACGACACTGAAAAGTCGTGGCAGTGTGCAAGCATTGTTCAACATCAGCCAAAACAAGGAAGAAATAAATCCTTTCAGTTAGACTCCTTTCTTTGGAATTGCTATTCAAAATCCCAACATGCATTCACAGGTCCTTGGCTTTACCGCAAGAAACCTTCCTCATACTACCTCCATTTTGGGTAACCACTTCGCTTTTAATTTGTCTTGGTCATGGCCTCAACAAGTCAGACCACTCGATACCCACTGCTTGATCTTTAAGACCAGAATGATTAAGATGACTGACAGTTTTAGAAATAAGTGCTACCATCGTAAAATTAGATTTCAGGGTCAAGAGATCTAACAATTACTCATTGAAACTAACACTTCACAAACCACACTTCCATGGAAAAACTAATACCTGTCACCTAAGAACTAACAGTCCGTGAAGTGTCTGAAACACTGTCTGGGTACACCCAAACACTTCAGTAATCCAAAGACAGATTGCTGCTTCGAAGATGAAAATCTTATTTGTTTCATCTAAGCTTTTCCTTTTCTACATTGTCTACTAATTAGACTTAAATTTACTTTTCAGTTCTTAATAGGTTGTTAGGTACGGCCAGCTGCAAAGGTACATGCTATTTTCCAGAAAACTTCTCAAGATTTTGAATGCGCTAGGTTACTCTCGTGAACATTTGGCAACCTTCATTAGGATGGTCTGACATTAACAATTTAAGTAACCATTAAAATGACCAACGCAAAATCACACAAGATTTATTGTGCATATTTAGTTGTATTTGCAGCTGTAATTCAGTTACCTTCACAAAAAGCAGAAAGGTGACTAAATTTCAATTTGAAATTTAAACAGAAAAAAAAAACAAAAAACAGGCAAACTCCTTGTAAACCCTAACAAGAAACTTCTATTTGAGATGTTACATGTTCACATAAATTAATTTGCATTCCTGGATGTTGTGTTAACTGGAGAAAAGCAAGCAACATTTCCCACTGTACTGGGTCTGGCTGGGAGAGCCAGACAGCTTTCTTTCGGAGGAGCCCGTACGGCTGCGTCACAGTGCCGTACTCCATACTGCATCACATCGTGCTCAGCAATAAAAGCCCAGGGAGAGGAGGAGGGGACATCTGTGGTTATGGTGGGTGTCTTCCCAAGCAAGCAGTACACACGCTGTGGCCCTGCCTTCCAGGAAGCAGCTGGACACCTGCCTGCCCATGGGAAGCAGTGAATGAATTCCTCTTTTTGCTCTCCTGTATTGGGTTTAAGTGGTAAAGGTTTGGTAGCAGGGGGGCCACAGGGGTGGCTTCTGTGAGAAGATTCCAGAAGCTGCCCTGTGTCAGATAAGAGCCAGCTCCAGCCGGCTCCAAAAGGGACGCACTGCTGGCCAGACCTGAACCAATGAGCAATGTTGTTTGCGCCTCTGTGAGAGCATATTTAAGAAGGGGAAAAAAACTGCTGCGCAACAGCAGCTGGGAGTGAGAGGAGTGAGGAACAGCCCTGCAGACACCAAGGTCAGTGAAGAAGGAGGGGGAGGAGGTGCTCCAGGCGCCAGAGCAGAAGTTCCCCTGCGGCCCGTGGTGAGGCCCATGGTGGAGCAGGCTGTCCCCCTGCAGCCCATGGGGTACCACGGCGGAGCAGATTTCCACGCTGCAGCCCGTGGAGGAGNCGGTGTTAATCAAGTACCTTCACAAAAAGGAGGAAGGTGACCAAATTTCAAATTTAAAATTAAACAGAAAAAAAAAAACAAAAAACAGGCAAACTCCTTGTAAACCCTAACAAGAAACTTCTATTTGAGATGTTACATGTTCACATAAATTAATTTGCATTCCTGGATGTTGTGTTAACTGGAGAAAAGCAAGCAACATTTCCCACTGTACTGGGTCTGGCTGGGAGAGCCAGACAGCTTTCTTTCGGAGGAGCCCGTACGGCTGCGTCACAGTGCCGTACTCCATACTGCATCACATCGTGCTGAGCAATAAAAGCCCAGGGAGAGGAGGAGGGGACATCTGTGGTTATGGTGGGTGTCTTCCCAAGCAAGCAGTACACACGCTGTGGCCCTGCCTTCCAGGAAGCAGCTGGACACCTGCCTGCCCATGGGAAGCAGTGAATGAATTCCTCTTTTTGCTCTCCTGTATTGGGTTTAAGTGGTAAAGGTTTGGTAGCAGGGGGGCCACAGGGGTGGCTTCTGTGAGAAGATTCCAGAAGCTGCCCNTATTGTGCATATTTAGTTGTATTTGCAGCTGTAATTCAGTTACCTTCACAAAAAGCAGAAAGGTGACTAAATTTCAATTTGAAATTTAAACAGAAAAAAAAAAACAAAAAACAGGCAAACTCCTTGTAAACCCTAACAAGAAACTTCTATTTGAGATGTTACATGTTCACATAAATTAATTTGCATTCCTGGATGTTGTGTTAACTGGAGAAAAGCAAGCAACATTTCCCACTGTACTGGGTCTGGCTGGGAGAGCCAGACAGCTTTCTTTCGGAGGAGCCCGTACGGCTGCGTCACAGTGCCGTACTCCATACTGCATCACATCGTGCTCAGCAATAAAAGCCCAGGGAGAGGAGGAGGGGACATCTGTGGTTATGGTGGGTGTCTTCCCAAGCAAGCAGTACACACGCTGTGGCCCTGCCTTCCAGGAAGCAGCTGGACACCTGCCTGCCCATGGGAAGCAGTGAATGAATTCCTCTTTTTGCTCTCCTGTATTGGGTTTAAGTGGTAAAGGTTTGGTAGCAGGGGGGCCACAGGGGTGGCTTCTGTGAGAAGATTCCAGAAGCTGCCCCATGTCAGATAAGAGCCAGCTCCAGCCGGCTCCAAAAGGGACGCACCGCTGGCCAGACCTGAACCAATGAGCGATGTTGTTTGCGCCTCTGTGAGAGCAGATTTAAGAAGGGGAAAAAACTGCTGCGCAACAGCAGCTGGGAGTGAGAGGAGTGAGGAACAGCCCTGCAGACACCAAGGTCAGTGAAGAAGGAGGGGGAGGAGGTGCTCCAGGCGCCGGAGCAGAAGTTCCCCTGCGGCCTGTGGTGAGGACCATGGTGGAGCAGGCTGTCCCCCTGCAGCCCATGGTGTACCACGGTGGAGCAGATCTCCACGCTGCAGCCCGTGGAGGAGCCCACGGTGGAGCAGGTGGATCTGGCCTGAAGGAGGCTGCAGCCCATGGAGAGCCCCCGCAGGAGCAGGCTCCGGGCCGGACCTGTAGCCCGTGGAGAGGAGCCCACGCAGGAGCAGGTGATCCGGTGGGAGCTGCCACCCGTGGGGGACCCATGCTGGAGCAGTTTGCTCCTGAAGGATGGACCCCGTGGTACGGACCCATATTGGAGCAGCTCTTGAAGAGCTGCAGCCTGTGGGAAGCCCACGCAGGACCCGTTCGGGAAGGACGGCATCCCGTGGGAGGGACCCCACGTTGGAGCAGGGGAACAGAGAGCGACCATGAAGGAGCGGCAGAGACGAAGCGATATGGGCTGACTGCAGCCCCCATTCCCCGTTCCCCTGTGCCGCTCGGGGGGAGGAGGTAGAAGAGGGTGGATGGGGGGAAGGTGTTTTTAGTTTGCTTTTAGTTTCTCACTGCTCTAGTTTGCTAGTTATAGTAATAAATTATACTAATCTCCCTATGTTGAGTCTGTTTTGCCCGTGACGATAATTAGTGAGTAACCTGCTCGTCCTTATCTCAACCCTTAAGCCCTGGTCCATCATATTTTCTCCCCCTGTTTCTTTGAGGAGGGGGAGTGAGCGAGCGGTTGTGGTGGAGGTCGCCTCTTTAGCTGGGTGAAACCACCACATCTCCTTATTAAACTCATTATCTCAAACCTCAAGTCTGTTTGCCTTCCTTCTATTTTCTCCCCCTTCCACAGGAGAGGGGAGCGATCAAGAGCTAGGGAAGGTGTTCTGCTGCTCACCAGCATCAGCCCACCACAGCCACCACTGTATTCGTTTGCATTCAGGAACAGTGCATCAAGTTTTGACTGGAAACCAGAATTCAACTAGATGCACAGAAACAGCGCTGATTGTGACATATTTAGAGCATTTAAGGAGTCTTTTATTAGAGACCATCTAGATTTTTAGAACTAAAGAAATACACAGCTACAGGACTCAACATTTCCTGGCATGTCTTAAGTTTTCTGAATTGCTAGGTGATCTGTGAATTTAAGAAATAAACTGAAGAGAGCTTTTTTCCCCATTACGGTAAACTTCCATGTCGCTACAATTATCGTGCAGAACGTTCTCCCTGCTTGCAAAAATACCTACAGCTACCAAAAAGATGAGAACATTTCAAAATCAGAATTCAGCTGTTTTAAACCTAAGCAATAAAGAGCTTTAAAGTCATTGACAATTTTAAACACAAGTCTTCACATAAGTTGATTTCAATCCAATTTTTAAACTGCTGAAAAAGTTGTCTTCACATGACACTTATTCTAAAATGCATTTCAAAGTGTGAATTTTGTGAAAAACAGGCATCATTTTTTATATATTTTCTGTTGAACTAGATGCTTTTCTCTGAACAGATTTCAAAAATCTTCCCGCTTTTCCCTTTTCAGGGTACCATTTTTGATGATATATTTCTCCTCCATATTATTTAAACTGGACTAGTTCCTTGCACACGTTTAACGTGCCCCTTAGATCCCTTTCTTCCCCATCACTGATTTTGGGCTAAACTAAACATTCTACTCCATTATATTAGAACGTTGGTCAAAGAGGCAGCAATAAACATTAGCCGGGTGCGTCAGCAATGCTGTGAATGTAAGTGCAGCTTATACAAACAACTTTGTGGGTACAGCTGATCTAGTTCTTCAGGCTAGAGTAACAACAGCGATGAATGCTGAGGCCGGTATACTGCATTACAGTAATGCTGAGGCTGGCACTACAAAAGGAAACACAAGCCAAAGTACATTAGTTCCCTGGAAGTCCAAGGTTTAAGTTTTATTCCAAAATGCTAGAATTACATTTTGCATCCGTGGATGCATATGCCTGTTTCATATACAAAACAAGGCTTACAAGATATTGACCATTTAAAATGCTACAGAAAAAGTACTTATATCTGTATTAGAAAGAACTTGGAAGCCTTAGAAGCTAACGGTGTATGAATTCCAGCAGTTCAATACAGTACGAAACAATGCTTTATTATTTCTCCTTTTGATTAGTCTGTATAAAAATCCTTCGATTGCTTTAAAACAGTCAATGCTCCATCTTCTCCTCAGCTTCTAGCTGCCCCAGTAAACTAGCAAGAAAGGTTACATACCACCAGACAAGACTAGGGCATACTTCCCACACAAACATACTTAAAAAAATTAATGGAAACTGGAACACACTAAAACAAGAGGCAAAAGGAAACAAAAGTACTGGAACATGACAGAACTGGGAGATGTCCACAAAGGACCAAGTATAAGATTTTTGCAGAAACAACTGTAAAGCAGAATGACGACAGTTGCCCCCCTTACCACGGTAATTCAGAGTCCCCTTCCCTCCATCTCTCCACAACCATCTGCTCGGCTTACTGTAACAGCAGGTCAATACTGAAACAATTCTTTGGCTGCAGTGGAGGTGCTGCCCCCTCTTACTGAATATCTCAGCTTACATGGAGCAAAGAGAGGTCAGAACTGCAGTAAAACGAGCAAGGACATAGCCTTTCATTTTTAGATTTGCTGTCAAAGGGAAGGGTGACTATTTTACATCTCAACGAGCTACTCTGAACCCTTTGAATTATGTGCATAAAAATAGTTAACCAGGAGACTAACAAGTTTGTTTCTTCATTTAAAACTTTATGTCAATGCTGAAAGTTTGCCAAGGCTTTAAGTTTAAATAAGGTTCGTATTACAGAGACGCTTGAAGTTGTTTTTTGCTCTACATCCTTGCAGATACCAAGCAGCAATTCTACAAGGAAGGAAGCCAATTACACCTAACAGAGCTCTAACTCCTATGCATCTCAAAATAGTCTGTAGCAAACTTATCCGGGCCAACATCATCCTAAGTCTTCTGCCAGACGACAATTCTGCGATTCTTCCTTTCACTCCAACTTCACTCTGACTGTGCTCTGACCACAAAGCACAGTTACTTTAGTTCACTTCTCTTCCTCCAGACTGGAGGAACAGCTGGCTGACAGACTTTATTTGTCAAATACCTGGCTCCATCTTGTGGAATAGCGAATTAACTGCAACAAGATTTACACATCTCTTACTGGTTACTAGCCAGTTCCTAAAAAGTCACTTTTTTGCCAACGATTTACCAAAGTCTCAGAGGCAGCATAAGCATGTACATGCAGTGCTCTCTCTGCATTATGTCCCCATGCAATTCAGGCTGCATAAGTGCTCTGCTACTTGAGATTTATATGAAGTTATCAATTCATGTTTTCCACAAACATCTGATTTCTCCAAGGTGAGATTCAGATAAAGATCACGAACAGAAGACAACCATTCTTACACATGAGATACAGAGAAGAGAAGGAAAACGAATAACCAGAAGCTGTATTTTGTGTGAGTCAACAAAAAGAACCGCTAAGAGTCCCACCTCCAATGGATACACAGGGAAGAAAAGCACAAGGCAGAGCCACAGCAACTCCTCTGAGCGTCTCCCCTCAAAACAACACACTGGAGACAGGGATTAAGCCAAGACGAGACTAAGATGCTCAAAAGCAATACAGTTACGATCGTGCACTTTCAGTACAATCCTGCTGTTTTAAAGACCCTCTCCCACCAACTTCACTGGAAGCTGTTCAATTCCCCTGAAAGAGGTAGAATCCCATCCACCATCTCATACCATTTATGATTCAGACTCACACATACACAAAAAAAGAAACAAAAAACAACTGCAATGTTAATCATGTCTACTGAATCAGTTCAATCTTGAAAATAGGAGGAAGAAGCCAGGAAGAAATATGTCAGATTTTGTGAATTAAAGAACAGATCTTCTCAGAAAGAATAAAAAGATCTTGAAGATCTTGCAAAAAAGATCTCTAAGCAAAGGAAGTTGTGCAAGAACCACAGTACAAGAATCTTTACTCTTGAATAAAGTGTTCTTCAAGAACTCTGAGCCTTTAGCCTTTAGAAACTACTGATACGGGACTATTTACTTGCTCCACTGAATTAGTTCCTGTGTAAAAGGAACAAATAGCCCAAAACACATTCGTGTGTTACATCTGTTTCCACACACTAAGCTCAATTTCTGCCTATACAGTAGATGAGGCTTCCCTGCTTTACCTCCACACTCAAAGGGTACAGAAATCGTGCAAGTGCAGTCATGTGCTTCTCAGATGTGAAAGTCTAAGTATGCAGCAAAATGCTCTTTTACATATATATATATATAAATATAAAAGCAACAAAAGTCTGTAGCTTAAACAGATCTGTAGAATAAGAGCATGGTTTGGGTTGGAAGGGATCTTAAAGATCATCTAGTTCCAAGCAGTTATTAGAAATCTCTTCTAGATGGCTTAAGCAAGCCTGTATTTTGACAGTTGTCACAATAGTGACACAAAAGTGACTTGGGATGTTTCATGACCAAATAGGAAACAGGATGCGAAGGCAGATTTACAAAGGTTTCACTAAAGTTTAGTCATGATCATGAGACCCCTCTTCCATTAGGGAAATGAGAGGTAACCATTAAAACTTGCAGCAGCTTATATACAATTTGCAGCAAACCACTACGCAAACGCATCTAATCGTATTATTACACCGCTCCTGACTGCCGGTTGTCTTCTCTCGTTGATGTGCAAAGTGGAGCTGCTGGCACAGGTCAGGTTCAGGCCTGAGGCTGGCTCCAGTTCGTTCTTTATGGCTCCCCGAAACTCTGCTCTTCTCTGGAGTTGAAGTTTTCTCAAAGCAGGATTTTCAGTCTTTTTGTCACACAGCCAAGGCCAGAATTTGAGAACAAACTTAACTTGCTACATCAAAAAAACGTTGGGAAAGTTCAAACAAGAGGGCTGTTCTAGTAGCTTTAAATAAAATTAAACTCAACAGGCATGAAGTTACATGGAAGGCAAACAATTCAAGCAATTACACACACTGTTCAAGAGCACAGCTCAATAATGGCTGCGAATTGTGCAGTTCAAGATTTATTGCAAGAACAGTGGAAAGACAAGACTTGGATGCATTGCTTGGCTATTTTTAGTCAAAATCTGGTAAGTGGTATAAAGTCTGAAGGACAGAATTCCCCCAAGTTTCTCTCTTCCATCTGGAAAACCATTTTTCATGAAAGTCACCAACAAACCCACTAAGCTCAGTCCTATTGATCACTCCAAAGAAGCTGTGCAGAAGCACTCTGAACAAAGCTCTCCTCCTGCACAGCCTGCCCCACCTCTAGAACTCCGAGAGAAATCCTGATCAACCAGTTTCAGTCGGTCCTTCAGCTCACTAACACTTCCTTCAACAGCATCAATAATTGTTAAAAGTGTTTTAATTGAAGACAGCATCCCTTCTTCAACAACTGTATAAAGCCTTAACTAGAACGGAACTGCAGTGACATGAAAGTTCTTTCAGTTCTGTTTAAGCCACAAAATTAAGTACACCTTACTTCAGCTGATTTATTTGATAACCACATACAGCTTCAAAGAAAAAAAACTTCAAATCAAAGCTGTAACTACTTTAATTCTGGAATATATTCAAGTCATACAACATCTCAAACATCAAAACCCAGGAAACTTCTAAGTTAAGAATACAAAAAATGTGCAGTATGCAAATCAGAGGACTGGTTAGTTACAGCTGTTGGAGGTACACAGGAAAAGTCCATTTACTCTTGCGATGAACTGCCTTTTGCTCATGCCAAATTGCTATTAGGTAAGAAATCTTGTAAGGTGACAATAGATGGAATCAAAATATTTTGGCCTTACTAACAGCCAGTTACTAATAATCTGAGTTTGACTGTATAAGACTTATCTTCTCACAGTTCACTTTTCCAAAATAGAAATCATTTTGCCAAACATTAGGTGATGATACGATGCAAATGCTAAGTTATTAAACAACAATACAGTATTTCCAAGTGCACTGTAAAGTTATACACATACATACATCCCATACATAGTTGGCCACTCTTCATGTAATATTAGGAGAAAAGAGATCAAGAATGGCTTTTTGGGGACTTGTTCCCCAAAATATTGCTAAGGCCTCCTATTCGTCTTATTTCTAAGATGACAGTACTTAAATAAAGCACATTCCTCATCAAAACACTTATTTTTAATGTAAATATCAGTTTAACTCAGTGTTTCGTACCAAAACTTCATTTAAAGCATCACTTTCCAAACTTTGTATTCCTGACTTGCAAGTATTTCACATCACAGATTTCCCCAACCATCCCTGCAATCTCCAGGCAAGCAGGGTCATAACCAACTACCGAGCTGTCGGAGAGCAACCACGCCTGCCAGGCTCAAGCTTGGTTACTCAGTGCATACGCATAAGGAGAGTGTATGCAGAGTACGTGGGACATTGCCACAGCACTCCTCTCAGTCGTGCAGGTAGTGGCACGCCAAAACATACCCTTTGGAAAGTAGAGGCATTGCCTTTTTGCATCAAAAATGTCAGAGGTGCCAACGTGGACACATTCAATAAGCTAGCAATTTCAGAAATCAAACTTGATTTTGGCTAAGGAGTAGTGCTCTGATTTTATTTGACCTGTTTGCTCGTAAACAGAAAGCACCGCTCATGTCAGAGTTCAAGCCGCAAGAAAAAAGTGTGCAAGTAGTCATTTCCTCTTAGCAGCATCTGGTATTTTCTAAAAAGACAGGGTTATGTAGCATATTACATATTAGTAAGAGGCTTCTGGAGATGGTCTTGACTGCAATTTTTCCCTTGTCAGCATGGAACTGCTAAAAGGCTTACTGTTTTTTTTAAATGAACAATTTATATTCCTTTCCCATGCAGAAAGGGAATTTAGGGAACAGGGAGATCTTACAAAAACACTTTCGTAAGTTGATAGCTAAGCATCAAGAGTATCACCAGTAAGAAAAAAATACACATATGTAAATCTACGCTACTCTGTTGGGATGTAGCAAGTGTCCCTGTGTAGCCAGGCACAAGATAAAGGTTACAGAAGCATCTGCTGCAAAGCCTTCAGCCAGCAATTGAAGTTCTTCCTCTAACCGTGACAAAAACCTCAGAAATAAGACTTGCTTACAGGACAAGTTTATAACATAGCCTATTTGCTATACACAAACAAGAATGAAAGGTTACCTTTACCTACCAGGCTTTCTATCTATTAATTCCCTGTACCATTTTTACTCAATTACAACTGAAGAAGAGACTGCTTAAGCAGAAATCCCCAGACTACACCACCTCTGTGCAGCCCTCAGTAACTGGAGATGCTCTCCCTCATATATTCTGCATTACGAAGCAGGAAGACACACTGCCACGACCTCTCCCACGTGAGCATAAGTTTGAAGAAGACACAGAGAGAAAACAAGAGACCCAAGTCTGTAGACAAGAAGCAGAGTGCCAAATTCAAGTTTCTGGACTGCAGAAACAGACTGAAACCATCTGCAAGGACTGCCCACTCTCTTGTACCAGTCTTCTCTGTTGTACTGGTATTGGCTGCGATGGCATTAATTTTCTTCATAGCAGATCCTGTGCTGCTGTGGGTTGGATTTGTGACCAAAACAGTGTTCATAGCACACCGAAGTTTTAGTTGTTGCAGAGCAGTGCTTAAACAGAACCAAGGACTTTTCTGCTTCTTGTGCTGCCCTGCCAGCGAGGAGGCTGGGGGTGCACAAGGAGCTGGGAGGGGACAGGACCAGGGCAGGTGACCCAGACTGCCCAAAGGGATGTCCCATACCATGTGGTGTCATGCTCAGCAATAAAANCAGTGAATCAACTCCTTATTTTGCTTTGCTTCCATGTGCAGCTTTTGTTTTACCCATTAAGCTGTCTATCTCAACCCACAAGTTCTCACTTTTACCCTTCTGGTTCTCTCCCGTGTCACTGAGGGGCAGTGAGCAAGTGGCTGTGTGGTGCTCAGCTGCCTACTGGAATTAACCCACAACATCCGTGTTCACCCCAGGGGTTTACTCACCAACCTTCCTCCCATACCTACCATCTTCCCTCACTTCCTCAGCAGGTTAAATAGCCCAGACTAAGTAGATGGTTATGCTGCACCAGATATACTTCTTACCTACTGAAAGCCTAGCTGGCCACCCCTCAGCACCGACATACTGCAGTTCAGGCACAGGAATGGCCTACGACATACATAAATGCAACCCCATTCTTGGATGATCCCCAAGCTTTACTGTAGCAATGTTACTAACCTTCAGAGCAGCACCTGCTGTGGACTTCAGGGTATGAACTTATCGAAAGATCATGGGAAAGAAAGGTTGAAGAGGACAGACAAATATCAAGCCTTTCCCCCACTTTAATCTCTGGTGGAATGGACACAGATCCTCCCCCCCACAAATCCCCATGACTGCCTTGCACATCAGTCTAGCTGCCCCCCAGTACTGTCTTCTAAAGTCTTAGCAAAAGTCTCAGACTTTGGAGTGCTCCAACGCCCATCCTTATAGCTAGGTTTGGGTCAACCCACAAAACACGAGGTATGAGTGCTTGGAGATACTTAATACCTGCTCTGTAAGTGATAGAGCTGCCATATTTCCTCAGTCAGTGAGTGAAAATCGAAGTAATTTAGGTGGGAATTGGGAATGAATCTCCTGAGGTCATTTAGGCCAACCTGATGCTCCAAGGAGATACAATTAGATTAGGCTGCTCAGTGCTTTGTTCAGTTGTCTTGAACACCTCTAAGGCATGTTCCACACCACCTCTCTGAGCAACTTGGTACGGTATTTGACCACCTCATGGTTAACAAAAACAAAAGAGAACTTATTTATATCTAAACAAAACATATGATGCCACACAGGGCTGAAATGAGCTTTGCACGTTCTCTAAAGGCATCTTCTTGCTTCCTAAAACTACAGTGCTTCTCCTTCGAGATGACACTAGATTAAATATAATTCAAATGAACATTTAACCATGCTCCAGCATGACAGACGATCATCAACACACATCATGTACCATGATATCAACTGCATGCAACTGGAAGGAAGAAAAATTTCCTTTTAAGCAGTGTTCCTCACACTTGCTGTACCTAGGTTTGTGTTACACAAGAAAAAAAAATGCTCTAAATTTTTTCTAAAGCTTTCCCCCCTCCCCAAAAATGATTACTACCTCCTAGAATAGTAAGACAAGTAGTTGTGGCTGGAAAATACTTTTCCGCAAAATATCCTTTTCTTCAGAAGCCAAGAAGAGAAACTGAATACAACACGAAAGTAATCAGTTGCATTTATTTTCACATGAAGAAATAAGCGTTTAGAGTGGAATTAAGGCTGCTTGAGAAGTATCAGCTCTCAAAAAGTATTCCCAAAACTTAAAAGGATCCTCTAGCATGAAATCTTGAGCCTGGATTTCTTCCACTGTATTTTTTAAGTGTTAATTAAAACCAAACACTTGGCAGAACCTTTTTGCTAATAAAGGACATTTTTTGGAGTAACTTTTTTAAACAGCAACTCCATGAACACCCTAACTCCATAGAAATTGCAGTGAACCAGACAAGTGTGAAGGTGCATTTGGCATCACTTTCAGAGGCTGGTTGCTATGGGCTGCAGAACACCCAGAAAGATTACCCAAGGCTTCACAATCCTTTATTAAGGGCATGATAGTTACTTTTCTGAACACACAAGAAGCCCTCAGCATGTCAGTACATTTAAAAATTGTAAATAACCACCTAGGTATCACTTGGTAATGAGAAGACTAAAGGGCCCGCACCGAATGTGTTGGTGGTGTCTCTTCTGTTTAACCAGTCCCTAGGAAGGGAGCTCAGATGCACACACGCATTTCTGCTAAAGATCTAAAGACTGAATGTTAAGTATGGCATTCACTGTGTTTGAAAAAACATAGAACATTTTTGCCATTACCTACACATAATAGGCAACCAAACAAATACCCAATAGGTATACACCTTCACTGGGAAGTCAGACCCTACATAGAAAAGCACCTTTTTATTCATATACTGGTTGTTTCTAGAAATTGTCACAAACAACAAATTTAAACCCAAATGACTTGAGCACACAGTACAAACAGATAATTTAAAATTATTACTCAGTCCCAGAGCCACTTACTACGATGCTCTGAATCCACCTGCAAGTTCCGCTGCATTCAGGAACAGCAGGTTACACACAATGAATCACTTCCATCTCCTTTTGCAGAAATTCCTATAGGACTACTACAACCTTTAATCCTACTAAGGAAGTCCTGCGCCATGAAGCTTTATCCATTTTCACTTAAGTACTTCAGCAAAATTATGTAACAAATTCTTGTTCCCTTCTGCTTAAAAAGGACGCTTAAAAAGTACACAAGAAGAGCACGGCAATCAACAGCCAAACATGGAATATCAAATTCCTTTTCTCCTCCATGCGAGGAGGTACAGCTCCTAATCAATATATCCATTTTGTTCCACAGAAGTCAGAGCCAGGCACAGTTCTGAAAAACAGAAGTGCTCTTTTCCCCAGTCACAGCTGCAAAGTTACTCGCTTGGCACCACTGCCCCTGAGCATCACGTATCCCCCGTCCGGGCTTTGCGCTGATGAGGACTGAGCTATGCTCCTCCTCCTCCTCCACTTTTCCCTGCACATGCCAGGACAGCCTGCAGGAAGTAAATACCTTCCCTCAAGAAGCAAAGGCCAACAGAAGGTCTAGGTTAACTGAGCTAGTAAGCAAGCTGACCTGTGCAGTTTTTCACATCTCCCTTAAAACTCGTCACTGTATCCGTGAGCTACAGAATGAGCGCTCTCCATACCCATGTCTATTACAGACTTGGAGTACTAGGATGCTCCCTGAACCTCCAAGTTCTTCCTCCTCTCAGATAGTCACCCCAGAACACAGAAGCATCCAGCTCCTCTGTTGAGAGAAACCCAGATCAACTCTTAGGTGTTTTGGGTAAGGTGGGAACAAAGTAGGAACTCAGAATCTCCTGTGCACGTCAAGTATCATAACACCAAGCAGGAAGTCCTTGACAGTACGTACGCACACATATATTTATCACCTACTGGAAAGCAACGAGTGATCAATGCAAGAGTTGAGGTGCAAGAGATGAGGATAAATAAGGGTTGATTCTATACCATATAATCAGAACACTGTAAACAAAGATGAATATGAAAGATACTCATTCAAATCTAAGTTCAATAAGTTTTCACAAAGAAGATGAAGCAGCTTTAACTCATGTGAAGTCATTCAGGAGAAAAACGTAGAAGAGTAGTATTCCTCAAGCTCTCAGCAGACATTAATCAGGTAAGAGGCCAAATGTGGAGAACAGGAATCCTGCAGTAGCTTCTGTTGTGCCCCTAGTCTGCCAGAGGACATCATTTGTAGTCATAATATAGAGAACCAACCAGTAGTTTTAAGATCCAGGGAGATTTCTGACACAGAATGGATTTCTTGAAGGCAAGTCTACTAGTAAAGACTAAGATGAAGAAGGTAAGGAATGCCTCAGCCTTTTTTATATCCCTTATCACCAGGTCCCCTGCCCCATTCAGCAGCAGGTCTGCATTTTCTCTAGCCCACTTTTTGCTGAGGATGTATATGTAAAAGCCATTCTTGTTGCCCTTTACATCCCTTGCCACATTCAACTCCAAGTGGACTCTTGCTTTCCTACCTGACCCCATCCCTGCATGCTTGGACAGTGCCTCTATATTCCCTCTGGGTCACCTTCCCCTGCTTCCACCTCTTATATGCTCCCTTTCCACGTCTGAGCTTTGCCAGGAGCAACTCGTTCACTTACGCAGGCTCCCTGCTGCTTTTACCCTATTTCCTGCTCACTGGGACGCATCCCTCTATAACATAAAGGAGTGACCTTGGGTGGGGTGGGGGAAGAAGAATCCACCAGCTCTCCCAAATGATTGTTCCAAGTAAGTCCCTGAACAGGCCAAAGTCTTCTCTCCTGAAGTGTACAGTCACAATTTTGCTCTTTGCTTTGTCCCCTCCTCTTCAGATCCTCAACTCTTCCACCTCATGGTCACTGCAGCCAAGATTACCTCCAACCTTTACATCTCAATCTGTCCTTCCTTGTTTAAATAACAGGTCCATCAAGTCCATCTGAGCATCTCCCTTTGTCCTCAACCACTTGTGAGGAAAAGTGATCATCAACACACTCCAGAAACCTCCTAAATTGCTTGTTCCCTGCTGTGCTGTTTCTCCAGCAAGTATCATTGCGGTTCAAGTCCGCCACGAGCACCACAGCCTGCGAATGTTGGCCTTCAAGTTACGTGAGAAAGGCCTCACTCCTACTTCTTCCTGATCAGGTGGCCAGCAGCAGACACCCACAGCACCACACATGCTGGTCTGCCCTCTAGTCCTGACCCATAAGCTCTTAAGCTCATCATCCACCTGTAGGCAAAGCTGCATGCAGGCCACTGCTCTGACAGAAGATGGCTACTCTCCCTCATCACCAGCCCAGCCTGTCCTACCTGAAGTAGCTGTAGCCATCTATTGCAGCCCTCCAGTTGTGCGAGCTATCCCGCTGTCGCTGCGATGCCAATAAAATCATAGCTCAGTTAACTCACTTTTACTCTTCCATAATATCTGAAAACAAACTGTTGCTTCCAGTATGGTGGAGCTGGATTCAAGTAGTTACAGATTCAACAGCATTACTCTTAAAGAACCTCAACATGTCAGCAGGTAATGTTGTTCAGTGAGATCTTATTCTCACGGCAAATTCATCAAGTCTTAGGGAATTTACCTGCGGCCACTGGAGAGAACAATATGAAGTATCTAAGTTAGTAGCATAAAGCTGAATCATGCTCAAATGAACCTTAGTGAGCCAGTGGAGGCAAGATGTGACACCTGAGCTAAATTAACCTCTGACGATCCCTTGAGTAATAGCTGCTAACTGGTTCTATTAAATCCCCTTAGGAAATCTGGATTAAGGAGGGAGCCACCCCTCCAGGAAAGGTACTTCCCTGAAAGTCTACTTATCACATACAGAGGAAGCAATTAGATACGTGTATTGTTGACAAGGACTGCTTAAGGCTGCATCAACCCTGCTTTTCTACATAGTGTTCAGACCAAAGAGGGAAGATTCACAAGACAGCATGAGTCTCAGTTCCACAAAAGGAGATCTAGGAACAGTGAAGATGTCAACAACATCCTGCAGCGGCACCTTTTTCATGTCACTGAGGAGTAACAAAGCCGCAGGTTAGGTATCATTAGGAGACAGACACCAGTAGCTCCTGGCCAGAAGAACTAGGATGTCTTGCACTTAAAGGCAAGAACAGGTCTCATCAACACTACTGAACACTGTTTCAGAAACTGCCTCACCTGTATGGTCCACACAAAGGAAGCAGCTTAGATTGCCAAGGCCTGTACTTCTGAACGTAGGGCTGCAAACAAAGGTAAGGATTACTGTATCTGTATAATAAAAAACAAAAAAAAACACACCTAACCACCACACAAGTCCTGCACTTATTTTTATTAGTAGTCAAAGAAAGATTTGAGTTGGAAGTGATCTCCACAGATCATCTAGCCCCGTCTCCCATCAAACCAAGGATAACTTCAAAGCTACATCATGCCACTTCGGGTCTCATCCAATCAAGTTCTGTTAAGTCCTGAAGAACAGAGATTCCACACAGAAATATCATGTTAAGGGCTTTGGTAAGAAAAGCCTTCAGGTAGCGTACAGAACTTCAACAGCAGAAACATGCACTTCCAAACAACCCTGTTCTATTACAAGTTAAACAGATTTCCTGGGGCTTATTTCAGAATATTCTCCTGTACTGTAAGAGTCTGGAGATAGAAACAAATCCCTTCCTTAAGGGTGGGTACCAAGACCACCACTAGAGTCACTCAGTATTGCAACAACCCCACTGCCCCATTCCACCTGCACGCAAGTTGTAAGCCAAAGCCACCACACTTCTCCCAGCTGGAAAGAGAAGCATATTCAAGAACCCGTTTCTGACGCAAGGAAGTTAAATTTCCAGCTCTCGGTACTGCAACAGCAGCTAAGTTTCAGTCTCATGAAACCATCCCCCAGCAAGAGGGAAAAAGGGAAAAGAACAAAAACCAAGCGTTGGCATAGTTTTTAGCAGCAGAGGATCAGGAGAAAAAAAAAAAAACTGGTGACACAGTGTCAGGAGAGTATGGAGTTTCTGGCCCCTTAAGGTCTCTGAAGGCGCTGCATTTTGCAAAAAGGCCGGAAAAAATAATAATGTAGTACAAGATGTACCTTAGGACTTCTAGTGCTACAGCTCTCTCCTATTATTAGAGGTCAAGCTATACCATTCCAATTGATAAGCTTAAGCAAGACCCACCCGGAATCAAAGCCTGCCTTCATTATTCCTTGTGGAAGGACAAGCACTGTAGAGGCCTCCAGCTGTTATATCTGCTCATATTCTAGCGTGCTAGGCTTGTGGTTTCGTTACCAATCTAGTCTCACAGCAGCAAGACCAACCTTGCAACAGAATCGAAGAGTACTAGCAGTTTCTTGATCCAGGTAGCCCAAATTCACATCTGATACAGCTATATTTGCTGGTACAAGGTATCCTCAGAGTCTTCAGTCATCAGCTACTGCTTGGCTTCTGCTCTGTGGCTGAACTTCAGTATAGGGCTAAAAGCCACACTTGAGTTGTCATTTGTGGAACTGACCTCCAATATAAGCTAACTCTGCTCCATTTGCCCTAGTGTCCTACTTCAGCAGTTCCTCCACGTCAGGAGGCCAGAGAAAGTCTTTACACGAGGAGGTACAGCAGCCAGTACCTTGTGCTAGATCAAGCTAATACCGTTGATAAGCTGACCCAAAGCATTCTGACATTGACTGTCGGAAGCAAAAGCTCAAGCCTTGCTGCACAAGCTGAAGGCAGCGGGCTAGAATAGTTAGGAACTAACCTGAAGCATATGGCTAAGGAAGAAGTATACTATTAAAGTACACAAGCAAGATTAAGGCAGTGAGACATCTAGTCAAACAAGCAAACAGTACAAACAGCTTAAAAAATAGAGGTTCATGTATGCATTTAAGTTGGTCTCCCAGCCACAGAAGAGATCATAGGCAAGAATCAGTTGTCTACAAAAAAAATATCTGAGCCTTAACAGCTAAACTAGCTGGAATTTGTTTTGATTGCTAGTTTGTCCATTTTAATTTAAACTAGATTATTTTTTTTTGGAGATAGGCCGGTTATTAGGGAAATTAAAGTTAGGTATACTTAAAACCAAGTTTGTAAAAATTGGCTTTGACTAACACAAATTTCAGCACTGCGACTTTTCTTGTTCAGTCTCTCCCCACATTCCCTAAGAGCCTACACTTGTTACTCTTCAGACAGAAAAGATGAAGCCCTCAGTCATAAACAGGTATCTAAGAATTGTATAGTACAATTAAAAATTATTGGAAAATATTTTCATTTTATAACTAAAGTATAACATTATATATAAAGATATAGAATTTTATATAGAACTATAATTTTATAACTAACTTTTATCTGGTATAAAAGGACACATTAACACTGCTTGTTAAACCAGAGTTCTGGTAAGAGATCATTTAACCAGACTTCATGCTTCACAGTGCTAGAGGCAAGTAAATACTAAGAAAACCCACAAAACTCCTGACACACTCCTGACAAATTTATTCACTTTTTCTGACGGTCCAAAATATCTGCAATTGTCTATACAAAGATCTGCAAACTTCCAATTATGTTACTGTAACTGCTCCAATTTAAAAAAAAAAAATCTGAAGCAGTTGACAACTCAGGTAATTGCCTTCTTGATAGAAACATGAATTCACAAGCGTACTTCAGTAGTCGATGTGTTTGTATTAAAGCCAACACCCAAGTGCACTGCATAACAAACAGCGAAGATGTTAGAACACGCTCGCACTGGTTTCAGACATATGCCTTATATTTGAACACTGTTAGGAACAGTGATCAGAGTCTTACAGCCTGTATTCGTGGAGATGGACACAAGACCAAGATTTACTGGCTTCAGTTTACTTCACAGGCCTACTTGCTCAGATGGCTAGTCCTTTGATACTGCTGAATATCTTGACCCTTTCAAAGAAAAAACATCTCCTTTTGTGCTTTGTCACACTCTCCAAATTCCACGTACTTGATTCACTGTCATTTAACATCAGCGCCAAAGTAATACCCGCCTTGCTGCCAAGCAATAACACAAGCCTAGAGGACTTCGAAGCACATTATAACAAGTACTAAGTACACAGAAACAGCAGACTGTGAGCCCCTATAGCCAAAGGGCTGCTGAGTGAAGTTAATGGTTTTTGACTTTGGTTCCACACTTGAGAGATCCCATAAGACACGTTATTGCTTAGGAGATTCAAATATCAGCACAAATAACAAAAATATACTTAGTCTCCCTATACAGGGAAACAAAAAAAGAAGGTGCTTCAAGACAGCTTTCAGCATAGTCTGCACACCAGACTGCAGGACAGATCTATAGCTACTTCTCTCTTCTACAGCCTTCCAGTTCCTGCTAGCTTTACCTGCCTACACACAAAGGAATACGAAGAGCTGCACCATATGACTGTGCACTAGAAGGAATTTCAGTTGCTTGTCTCTTTCAGAAATTCAGGATCACTTAAGCTACTGCTTTCATGCATTAGTGTTTCCTACAAATATTAGTAGTTGGTAGTATAACACCAGGAAGACATCTACTGCCTTTTGGAGACAGCTGTTCAGATAGGGATGTGAAGAACAGTCGGTACACAGACAAGAACTGCACTGTCAAGTCACCTCAGTCTCCTCACTCTTCCAAAAGCCTCAGTGATCGCAAAGACAGTTCCAGAACCTTTGATTCTCAAGTTTCTTCCCCACAGAGGTGACATCTAGTCTTCCTGTGCAGCTGTGAGAGTGGCTACAGCAGGGCCCTACAGCAGGTAGTTTCCAATACATTTCGGCAGAGGCAGTCAGATTCGTAGCAGCATCTTCAACAGTTAAAAGGCAAATATAGGATAAAAAGCACTTCCACAAACTGCACCCAGAGTCAGCAATCCTTATTGCTTCATGCCCACTCTGGCAGATGGGTCCTCAGCTGTATTCTCCACCTTTCAAAGGATTTGCAGAACAAAGCAGCAAGGACTTATAATCCCTGTCTATCTCATCCACATACCTCGTATGTTAAAAAGTAGGCCAGAAGCCTTTGGATGGATTTTTTCTTGATATAAGATCACTATTAATAATGGAAATACTATTTTGAGAAAGACAAAAGTATCTTTTAAAAAAGAAAAAACCTCTTACACAGAGCAAGCATGCAATAATATAGGAGAGATGCATGCCCGAAGCCTCCTTACAAGCAATGCAGTTGGCCTCACAAAGCGAGAGCAAGGAGAGCTAACTCAGTGATTTAGGAGTGAATCAGCAGTAGGACAACAGTCAGTTCTGAGGACCTCTTTTTTGATGAGAGATGTAAAAGCCAGCAGAGAAACCTTAATGGCAGACACAATCAGCAACGAGTGATAAAAACCACAAGTGGGACCACATGAAGTTTGTTAAGGATTTTTACAAGATTTCGGATGATACCTAGCTACCTAAGAACTCCCAGGGCCTCAAAGAATAGCAGTTCATACAGATATGAAAGTACAGTATATAAGGTTTCAACCTTACATAGATGCGACTATCTGAACAGAAGCCTAAAGTGAACATAATACCTAAGGTTTAAGAGCCAAAGGACAGACTATAACATCTCCAGTGAGAGGAAGGAGTTCATGGTGACAACCTCTTAGCTTTGGTTAAGAATTCACCCCATATCTCCGCTGATGCTAGGCATCTGCAAGACCACACTACAAAGAAAGGTTTTAAATATTGCCAGATAAGAACCAAGATGCAAGTGCAACTCATTTAATCACAAAGATAACGTCACCTAACAATTAGGTGAATGGGAAGAAAGCAGAAACTGAGCTTGGGGAATCCTAGTGAACAGAAAGGAGCAGGACAGACAAGTAAGCAAAGCTCGCACAAAAGAGGAAAGTAACAGAAGCTGAAGTGGACAATAGCTTAACGAAAAAAAGAATCAACAAAAGGAAGATGCAAGTTCTAAACTAGGGCTCACACCAGAGAATTCCCAAATATTTTGTCATGAACAATTCCACATGAGCCAGTTACCAGAAGCCAGGACTACGAGAATCTCTAGTGGAACTGAAAACAGGGAACTCCAGTCTGTAATTACAAATACATTCGGACATGAAAGGGATGCTGTTAGTGATGCAAGCAGTGCAGGTGACTGTCAAGAGTCTGGGGAAAGCCATGCAGACAGCTCACAGACCTGGTTTCCTAGCAGAGCCATTTTAAAAACTGCTGCCTCAAACATCTCTGTGTACCATGACTAACAAAACCATAACTTTGCCAGGCACTGGCAAGTTCTAGTGCTCAACCACCATGGGTTAAGTATGAAACATTAGGAGAAAAAAGGCAGCTGTAACCGAAAGAAGTAGCCTCCACTTTTCCCCTTCTTTTGGTCAACAAGTTTCAACAAGGGAATGGCATGACAGGGAGGAGTTCAACAGTGGCATTACGTTTTCATGGCAGGGGAAGGCTTGATTTTCAACAACAGAACCAATTTTGCTTTTTCTTCTCAACCACACGTCTTCTGGAAGTATACAAAAATCTAGACTCCAGGGTACGGTGAAGAGGTATCTCAACACTGCTCACAAAACTCCCATGCCTAGAAGGAAACTTCCTAAATGTTTCCTAAACTTAAGAAAGGAAATCTACATGGAGTCTCTACATATAATCACCTGTCAGTCAAGTGCCCCCAGAACAGCTGAAGCTAAAGGAAGTTCACCATTCCGCCATCTCCCCTCCTGCTATAAGAACACCACACACTTAACTACAGGAGTATGGGCAAAGCCAGTAAGAAGCTAATAAAAAGCTAATAAGATACAAGATGAGGGAAAAAAAAATTGCCAAAAGAGGATGAGACACAGAAATTAAACTTGGGAGGAGAAAAAAAAGGCCTCAGTCAGCTTTCCTGAGGGGGAAGGGTGAAAGTAAGCCATGTCTTTTGCATACAGAAAGACAGCATCAGAGGAAGAGGTTTCGGCAGAAGAGAAAACAGAGACAACTTTAGAATTGCAGTCAGATTTTAGATAAGGTAGCTAAGTAAAACAATTTAGTAGAAAGACGGAAACCAAATTACAGGTACTGGCAAAAAAAACAGTCTGGTCAAGAGATTGGTAGGTGCTCCAGAACCTGGACAGGAAAAAAAAAAACAAACCACACATACTGAAGGTAAGAGCTTTCTGCCAGTTCAAGCTTTGACTTGTGATGGAGAGAGGTATGGAAGTGCCAAAGAAAGAACAGTGCAGAAAAATACTCAATAAACACAAACAGAAGGAGGAGGAGGCTGGAAGTATCAGTATTGTTGAACCGAAGCGGCAAAAGATACCAGGCAAGAAGGACTACACAGACTTACAAACAATGCTTTGACCAGGCAATGGTTAGAAAGAGGGAACACAAAAAAAATCAAGACAAAACTCAGCTGGAGAATTCAAGACACAGATCTTGAGCAACCAAGCTCCAAGGCGTGTGCTATGGAACAGCACACGTGTGGAATTCAGTCAGCAAGCAACTCAGAGCAGTGTTCTGCATAAAAATCTCAAATGCCAATAACGCACAAAACATACAAGCAGGATTCTTCCAGAAAACCACAGGTTACAAGGAGTCCTTTACATAATAACCGGAAGCCTGGGGGCTAGAATAGCTGTGCTAAAAAATAAGTAAGAAGAGTTACTTGCAAAATAATAAAGGTACATTGTCTTTGGTGTAATCCATACTATATACTACTTAGGTTTGTATACTAGGAAAATAAAATCTTATTTCTGTGTTTCTATAAGACTGATGTATTAAACAACATCATCACGCAAAGCACTGCGCTACTTCGGCTCACGGCCCAAAAAAGTAGGACGCGTAGACTGGAAAGGGAAATTACAAACACTGCCGTTTCTGGTTGTCCAAACCAGCTCAGCATACTTAGCCTCCACCTGAGTAACGAGGAGGACTGAACAAGGCAGCGCTGGAGCTAGCCATACACTGTGAACACCTGATCATTATTCAGGAAGTGTTATACTTAAAACAATAAATTCCCATACTATCATCCTGTTTAGGGTAACATCTTAATGAAGTGCCTCTAGACGAAAGAGATTTTTTTCCACGCCAAAGCCACAGAACCTAAGGTAAATACAAATGCGAGCATGTACCAGCTTCAGTACAGAATAAATCTATCTGACGAAAGAGAGATGACATTGCACTGGGCTATAACCTGTAAAAGCTCGCTCACCACCAAAGCCAGACCTGCGACATATTTAACCAGGCAGCACAACCAGACTCAAGGAGCCCGGCGTTCACGCGACCGAGCCAAGATCACGGCGCGGTTTCGGGCGCTCAGCGCTCCGCTCGGCCAGCACCTGCCCCAAGCACCGGCCGGTAACCGCCGGGCAGCCGACCGCCGCGGCTCGCCTCCGGTCGCCACCTGGCGAGGCAGGAAGAGGACGCGACAACGAAACTTCAAGGAAGGGCTAGGCCGGTCACCGCACGAAGCCTCGGCAGGGGGCTGCCGCCCGGCAGAACGCGCCTACGGCTCGCCGGGCTGCAGGCGCGGGAAGAGCCGCACGGCGAAGCTAACGGCGGCTCGCGGGCTCCCAGCCCCGGGCCGCCCAACGGCCGCCGCTGCCCCGCAGGCCCCGCG